>JASEVX010000001.1:204535537-204592157 GCA_031761405.1 Serripes groenlandicus
TATGGAGAACGTTTCAGGTTTTTAATCACTATGGTTTTAAAGTCATCTGCTGCAGATTTGCTGAATGTGGGAAAGGGTTAAATATGTATTGATCATCTACGGGTAGATTATAGCATGCGTCAATTTTCATATGTAATGTAATTATAGAGACCAAATGCTCTGATAGAGCATAAACGTTCTAGTTTATATAAGACAAGTTGGTAGTGTACACTGTATCGTATACAATCATCTGACAGGTGCAGATACATTCGAGAGACATAGTTAGATACAAGGGAGTCCGGGTGCGATACCCTAGCTCTTTCCGAAAAGACCCATTGGTTCTTTAACGTGCTCAGTGTATGCACGCGAGGCACTTATTCCTGGAAAGGATCAGTACTTGACCTCTAGTTGGGTAGGAGACATTTAACCCTTTCCCTCATATAGACGCTTTCTGACGCCTCTGCAGCAGACGGCGTTTTGAAAACATAGTGACAAAAGAAGAAATTGCACAAAACGTGCAATTTCTCCTTTTGCCACAATGTTTTCCCCTTTTTGTCATAGGTTATCCATTCAATTAAGGAGATTTGCTATTTTTTGACAAAATACGTTCAAAGTCGTCTGCTGCAGAATTGTCGTATGAGGGAAAGGGTTAAATCACATCAGAAATATACAGAAACCGGACCGGTTATTTGAACCTTAGACCTCTGGATTGACAGTCCAGCGTGTTAACCACTAAACCACAATGCCACTCTCATGCGATATCATACTAAATTCTTTGTACATACATGTGTCATTTTTCGTTCGTTTGAATTGTGACTCACGCCGTTTTCAACAGTATTTCAGTTCTGTTATTGCAATTTCTGGGTAATATATCAGTATTGCCAGTATTATTAATTCTGACACCGAAGCACTTAGGATTCAGAGCTCTTGATAAGGGGCGTTTTCTGTGTTTTAAAATGTGCTCTTATTTGATCCTCTAACTCTATGTAGTGGGTACTCAAAAGAATCGTATCAGTGAGCCGATTCTTTTGAGTACCCACAACATAGGGTTGGCGTTAATAATAAGAGAGAAATTGTGGGGAAAATAGCTGAATACCCCCTTCTTATCTGGACCTCTGATAGTATAATCATAATGCTATTCCCGCAATCCATGAGCTCCCAACAGGGGAGCCGTTACTACCAGTTTTAAAGTAGGACATGACCGGTGAACGAACCTCGGACCTCCCGCTCCCAAGGCTTGCGTTCTAACAACTACGCGATGGTTCGTGGAGCTTTGTGAAGGGATTTGAAATTATGAACCAGAGTATGTGATGATAATAAAGTTTTGGTAAAAAAGTTAATTTCGCCAAACTTGGGTTTTAAAGAGGTCAATAAGGAAAGCATGCATGATAAATCATTAAAATTTCAGTTTGCTTTAAGGTCAATGGCATACCTCAAGATCAAGGTTTAAAACAAAAGGGCCATGAAGGCCCAGGAAGGGTTAACTGAGTAGTTGTCAACGTGATTTTATCTAGCTAACCATAATAACTCATTTGGGAGGAGGGAGGGGGGGGGGGGGGGGGGGGGGGGGGTCAGGTAAGTTAATACAAGGGGCCCAGGGTAGCTCCACTGCCAAGCGAAATAAACCACACCCTATGGTTTCTGTCCTTTGTCAAATAAATATGACTTATAATGTCACCAAAGAAATGTTGATGTACCAGTAAATATTTCAAAATCAGACATTTAGTTCACAATAACTCATAATAACTTATGCTCAAGTGAGTTAAAAAAAAAAAAAATTACTAAGGAGAACTGAAAACTCGTTTCCCCAAAGATTGAATAAATTCAAAGATGTTGAAATTAAAAAAAAAATAAAAAAAAAACATGGATAGTGGTGTGCGAAGGGCTACAACAAATAATAAGGGTCAATATTCTGTTAATTTTGTTTCGTTTACACACTTACTGCATACACAATAAAACAAGAGGACCATGATGGCCCTGGATCGCTCACCTGAATTATGCAATGTGATTTGTCATGCCTACCGCATTAACTTGCAAACCAAAATGCCTTGAGGTAATCATGTAGAGAGTCATCCAGGGAACATTTCTATAAAACTATGATTTTTAAAATTTCAATCTAACCATATAAGAAAAAACAGCCCCACCCCTGGTGACCACGTTTTTTCACCAATCAACATGGCTTGAAGGAATCAGTTAAAAGGTCACCTAATGAACATTTCTACAAAATGATTTGGAAAGCGGCCTGATTTTTTCGGAGAAAAAGATTTTTAAAGTTTTCACTTATAATAGCCTTATAAAGCAAAACAGCCCTGCACTCTGGCGGCCATGGTTTTTTCGACTAACAAATATGGCTTGAAGGAATCTAAAAGAGGGTCACCAATGGAACATTTCTACAAACTTATTTTAAATTGGACAGATACTTTTGGAGCAAAATATTTTTAAGTTTTTACTATAACCACATAAGGCAAAACAATTCCGCCCCCTGGCGGCCATATTTTTGAACAATTAACATGGCTTGAAGGAATCTGATAGAGGGTCACACAATAAACATCTCTACAAAATTATTCGGAAATCGGTCGAAGACTGTTGGAGAAAAATATTTTTAAAGTTTTCTATTTAGCCATAACAGCCCTGCTCTCTGGCGGCCATGTTATTCGACTAATCATCATGGCTTCAAGGAAACAGACTGATACTTTTGGAGAAGATGTTTCACTATAGCAATAGAAGGCAGAACCGCCCCACCTCCTGTTAACCATGTTGTTTCGACCAATCAAAGTGGCTTGAAGGAATCTGATAGAAGTTCACCTAAAGAACATTTCTACAAATAATTCGAAAATCTGCCAACGGTTATTCACACATGATATTTACCTATTTTGAGTATTCAATAAGTATTGGTGAACTTGTTTACAGTGAGCATACTATCTTTGGTTAAAAACGTTTCGACCGCAATATTCCGGTTAAGTTGTTTCGCAATTGGGAGACCACACTTAACATAGTATTTCCTGCTACTGCGAGTCCTCCCCTTCTGTATAAACCGCACAACTTCTATCACAACTTAACCGTTTCCATAGTGTTGTCATCCTATTTCTATAGTCGCCTGAATTTATTGCCACCAAACACAGTTCAACATAGGCTAATAACCTTCCAGTGCTCTTGAGTTGTATAAGTACTTTTAAAAATATCGAGAGCTTGGCGTGAAACGGTTGTAACTGAAATTGGTATTTTTTTACCAAGGTTAATCACCTCGCCATAAAGTCTTTATAAGCGTTAAATACTTTTTCTTGGTAAACAATGGAAATATAGGGGCTATTGCTCGTTTTGAGCAATGGCACCTAAATTTGCATTGTTTACAAAGGGGTCAAAATTGCCCCTAAACCAGGGTTTTCATCAAAGGTTTTTAGTTACAACCGTTTCACGCCAAGCCCTCGGTATGCTCTGCCAACTAGTTGAAATTTATAATTTGATTTTAGGGGATTTAAACATCGTTTTCGAAGGTATTTCATGGCGGCACTGCACTTTTTCATTATTCCCGGCAGATTGAGTTGGGGTTTAACGCCGTTTTCAACAATTATTTTGACATAACGACTGTCAATTAACCTACTCATGTGTTTTCTGGCTTTCCAACACCAGTACACCACTTTCCTAGCAACTGGCTGCTTTCCCAAAGTGACTGTTAACCCATTGGTGGAAGACAAATGACGCTTTTCTTATCGACTTTTGTCAAACGTCGGAAAGAATGTTAGCCGAGCTGAGGTTCGACATCACAACCCCTGGATTAACAGACATCACAACCCCTAGATTAACAGCCCGCGTCGCTACCGGGGCTCGGCAATCCCCGGGTTATTTGCCAGTACCAATCTAACTTATGTATTGTCACACCCTAATAACAATATCAAATACTAAATCAATAGCACATCTTGATAAGAGTTCGATTGCATTTTTTTTTTTTTACCCCACTGTTATCATGACATTTGCTACTTATAATGTCCAATCGTTGATTTGATTGACGATTTTCATGGCGTTTTCAACGGTTTTTCTGTTATATCAAGTCACTAACGTGTTTCCTGAACTACCCTCATGGACTTAATGACCTATTAGTGGATAAATGAATGACGTTTACCACCATTGCCATTTGTCAATAATCGGGCCTCGGGTTCAAGAGGTCTTGGGTTCGATCCTCGGCCAGGTTATACCAAAGACTTTACAAATGGTAGTAATGGCTGCCCTCCTTGGCTCTAACTCTAAGGGGTGCGGTTTTGCATTATGACGGACGGGCTGGTGTCTGGATTAATTGACCAATAGAACTGGTAACTTACAAAGGAAACGTCGTGATATAACTAAAGCATTGTTAGAAGCAGCGTAAAACATCAAACAATCCATCAGTCATTGGAAATAATGACTCCTGATTTGATGGTCCCCAACATTACAGAGTATTGCATCTGAAAATGTTCAAGTGCAGAGTCAATAGAATCACAATTCTTCTTTAACTCTTTCCCACTTGCAGGCGCCTTTCGACGCATCTGCAGCAGACGACTTTTGAAAACAATGTGGTAAATGGAGAAATTGCTCATAATGAGCAATATCTTCATTTACCACATTGTTTTCAACTTTTTTAGGCAATTTTACCTTCATTTATAGATATTTTCTGTGATTTGCCTAGATTTTTACAAAAAAATCGTCTGCTGCAGATTTGCTGTATGAGGGAAATGGTTAACAACTACATGTACATTCACACAAGAAGTTGAAGACCTCTATAATAAGAAAAGGGAGAAACAGCTTATCTGCAATGTTTTCATAGAGTGTATGCGGAAGAGTGGGGACATTGGAAAAGGGATGCATAGAGGGGAAAAAATAAATTGTATATATATTCATATATTGAAATTATATAATTATCATATATTGAAACAAATAATAAGGTAATCATACGCTAATAAATCATGAAATAGGCATAAAATCTCACATAAAACAAGAGGGCCAAGATGACCCTTAATTGATCGCCCGAGTGATAGTCAAGTAGCAATTGTGTATATCGGGGTATATCTGATCAAAAGTTGGAATAAAACTGCAAGGATAAGACACTAAAAATGAAACGGCTTACAAGTGAAAGACATTTGTAATCGGGCATTAAATCTTTGAGCAATTCAAAGAAAACCACCATTTGAACATTCCTGTGATGTATTTCATATCGGTCCAAGGGTTGAGGAGATAGATGTCTTTTGAATATTAAAAGTTCATTTTACCCCTTTTCTGATTCCGCCTTCAGGCTATCATTTTAAGCTTGGTGTTTATGTTTTTAAACTAATCAAATTTAAGTTTTGTCATTTCGCCCCTTTTCTGATGTCACCTGTCCGTCATGTTTTTCAACCAATCAATATGGTTTGAACATTTGTGAAGAAGGTCACCGAAAGATCATTTCTACCAAATTATCTTGATATCAGATAGGCATTTTCATAAGAATGGAATTTTAAAGTTTTGTTATTTTCCCCTATTTCTGATGCTTCCTGGTTGCAATGTTTCTCAACCAATCAATATGGTTTAAAGAGGGTCACACAGGGAACCTTTCTACCAAATTATCTTGGAATCAGACAAGATAAGGCGTTTTCCCCCAATCGGATCCCACAGCAACCAAAGTTCTACATAGAATTTAAATCTTTGAACACTTTTGAAAGAGGACCGACCACCAAAGGAATATTTCTACAAAGTTTGATTGAAATTGGTCAAGTGGTGTAAAAGATGTCTGAAGCTTAAAATTAACGATGGGCAAAACACAGACTGAGACAGTGATCTAAAAATCTACAGTGGACAATTTTGAAAATATTAACCCTTTCCCTCATACTACAATTCTGCAGCAGACGACTTTGAACATATTTTGTAAAAAAAATGGAAAATCTCTATAATTGAATGGATAACCTGTGACTAAAAGTGGAAAACATTGTGGCAAAAGGAGAAATTGCTCGTTTTGAGCAATTTCTACTTTTGTCACTATGTTTTCAAAAAGTCGTCTGCTGCAGAGGCATCAGAAAGGATCTATATGAGGGAAAGGGGTTAGGAAGAAATATTGAAAATCTCTATAAAAGATCGATCGAGTGGTGCTTGAGGTCACCATACACCAAATAATTTCCTTCTTTGTTTTCATGTAAATCAACCCTTTTTAGTCCTCAATTGAAACACTTTCTAAGTGTTTCTGAAGTAGAGCTACATATTTCAATGAAAAGAGTTACTTCTAAGCTTTAAAACAATCCAAAGAAAAAGGGGGGGGGGTGGTTGATGCATAATGTCAGAAAGAATTCTTACCATCACTTGGAACAAATCGGGTCCCGGACAAAACCGGTGTTTTTTATTTTGTTTCAAACAAGGTCAAAATTCTAAAAGAAATCAAATCAATCATTTCCATTGCTCCTATACACATTTATAATGAATTTAAACTAAATGTCTCATATTCAATGCATTCTCGTGATGGTATACACTCATTTTTATGTAAACAACCTCAAAATACTAAAATTAATAAAATCAATCATTTCCAGAACATCCTATACACATTTACAATGTATTTAAACTTAATGTCATATATTCAATGCATTCAGGTGATGGTATACACTCATTTTTACGCAAACTTTTTTAGGAACTGTTTGACTGTAGATCAGCATGACAGCGGATGTATTTGTTGTAATTTAACCTTTACACTGTTTTCAACAGTTTTATACAAGAGGTCAGTTCACCTTACCATATGTTTCCTAGCTTTCTCACAACAGTTCTCAACCCAATTTAACATCATTACAACTGTCAGGATCAGGTCAATATTGTTGAATTATAAACAGATACAATCTGATTGTTATCACCATTAAATGTCCCAATCTCCAAAAGGTCAGTGTTCACAGAGCATGACTCATACAGCAAAAACATATACTAATAATACTAAAACATATAACAAAATATTATAGCAATACACACATAGCAACGTATTATAAATACTCACACCTAATACTGACACCTTCTCAATGCAAATAATAACTGATGCCTTTGCAGCTCAAGGCTTCCTTCAAATGTCTTTTGCTGCAAAGTTGTCAATAATTTTCTGTATCTTACTTGTTATTTGACATGGCAGGATTTGACTAGATACGGATTTCTGCCAAATGGATTTTGGGTGAAATATTTACCGAGGGCAATAGTTACAACCAATCACGGATTAATGTGGGGCTCTTCGGAAAATGTGAGGACTTTTGTTATGATTTTATTTGTAGTATTTATACAATAAAGTATATTGTATTGTATAAAACATTCATGATTTCTGGTATTAAGGAAAAACAATCAGTTATAACCAATTGCCTATACAAAACATGTATTTCTCAATAACCGAGATTCAGAGAACCATACAGTCATTGAAATTAGTTTTTAATAATGGTTCGAACCAGGGACCATAGGCCCACTGCTAATTTCGCAGACTGACCATATCAAGCTATGTCATGTCATGTCAATTAACCCTTTCCCACATACAATAAATCTAAAGCAGACGACTTTGAAAAAAAAACCTGAAAAAATTGGAAGCTACCCCTAAATGAAAGTACAATAAGTGAATAGAATCGGAAAACATGGCGACAAAAGGAGAAATTGCTTGTTTTGGACAATTTTTCTTTTTTCGCCATGTTTTCAAAAAGCCATCTGAGACGTCAGAAAGCGTCTATATGAGGGAAAGGGTTAAAGAAGACAACATCAAGGAAAGTGTCACTGTGTAACTTGGTTACATTTAGTTATCACTTTTATTATCCACCTGTTAAGTAAAATAAGGTTAAAACACAGCCACTAGACCCTCGGATAATAAGTTTGTGTTCAGACAACTTTATCCTCCTATCTATATATGTCATGTCAACCATCTTGCTTGGCCAGTACAAAGGCAGTCCTACTCGGGATGTAAACCTGAAAGATAGCAAAATAATGATCAACACAAAATACAATTAAATTAGTGTTTACATAAAAGATATATATATAACAAGAGTGCCGCGGAGTCTGTTTATTCATGAGGTCCAAAAAGGGGCATAACTGAATAATGATTAAAGCCAGAGTTATGTGACTTGAAAAAGACATGCGTATTGTTTCTAGGAACATGTGTTCCTAGTTGTATTTGAATATGTGTAACTGTTTCTGAGTTATGAGGTAAGGTTAAAGTTTTGTGACAACAATGAAGACGAGCTATTAAGATTAATTTAAGTGTTTACAATTTCTTTTTATATAATTAATATATTTTGAAGATCTGCAGAAAAGTCAATCTCTCTATGCTATCTCACACACAACAAAATACTGCAGCAGACAACTTTGAAAACGCAAAAGGCAAAATTTACAAAAATATTTATGAATGTAAATCTGATTAGTGAATAGTAAGAAACATTGTGGAAAAAGGATTTTTTTTTTTTCTACTTCCACTTTAAGTGCTTTAGAAATTGTACGCAGTAGCAGATGCATTGAAATGTCTGTATGTTGGACTGTTTAAGGTGCCAGGTTTAGGCCTGGATTTAATGAGATAGTGCTCAAAGGTTCCACTTACCATTAAAGAATGCTGCCTACCATCCCAATTTTCATTGCAGGTAAAGAAATCTGTATTGTGATCAAGTCTTTTATGTCCGCCATATTCTTCACCATCACTGTCTAATACTACTTTATATCTACAGTACATAAGACAACATTGTCAAAGCATAGTTTGCTTTAACCCCTTTTCAACATATAACAAATCTGCAGCAGAGGACTTTGAAAACATCTACATTAAAACACGGAAGCTCTTTATCAATGAAGGTATCATTACTGAAACTAGTTGAAACAATTTGGTAAAAGAAGAAACTGCTGGTTCTGAGCAATTTCTCTATTTGTCACATTGTTTGCAACAGTAGTCAGCTGCAAAGGCGTCCGAAAGCTTCTATAAATGGGAAAGGGTTAAACTGTAAACAAGATATATCTTCACCTTTTCCCACATACCATATTGTTCTCATAAGTTGTTTGCATTAATCGATGCTTCAAAATGTGGGTATTTAAAAGCAGAGGTTCATCTCTTTTTCCCACAATTTCTCTCTTATTTTTAAAGCAAACCCAATGTTGTGGGTACTCAAAAGAATCGTCTCACTGAGACAATTCTTTTGAGTACCCACAACATAGGGTTCGAGTGTCAAAAAAGGAGTTTAGAACATGCTAAATGCCCCGCCCCTTATCTAGAGCTTTGTAAAACATGTAACATACTAAAATTTGGAGGTATATTTTTAGTAGAGATTGGAAAGTATCGTAGGAGGAGAAATTGCTCCTTTAAAATAATTTTTCCTTCAATGTTTTCAAAAGGTTGTATGCTGACTAGGCAGTCAGTCGTCTGTAAACCCTTTCCCACATACAACACATCTGCAGCCAACAACTTTGAAATCAGCGAGGTAAATATATGGCAAATCTCTTTAAATGATACTAGAATAGAGTTGAAAACATTGTGGCAAAAGGTGAAATTGCTCATTAAAACAAATAATGTATACACTCTAGATTTCTACATAAACTATTAAATATAAAATTCATATAATCTGTATTATCAGGGACTTAGATAAAAGGATAAGTAACTAAAATGTATACTAAAATATCACTCATCCCAACATGTAATTGTGGCAAGTAAAACCCATTAACTATTGAAGATATGAAAATAACAAAAATATTCTCTGGAAGTTTAAACATTCTTCTTTTGCAATAGATAAAAATATTCAAATACATTACATGTTTTGATAATCTTTTATCCTTATGAATAATGTCAGTCTATTAATGTTTGGATACAAATTATTAAAGTTAAAAAATCACAAAAGCTGTGTCATTTAAACCAGTCATTTTCAAATAACAAAGAAATTCCAGTTGTTTAATGTATCTGTTACTTTAGTTGAATTGTTAGGCTTTCAGAATATGTATGTTTTGTGTATGTGCCAAATATGACTTCAGAGTTTTATTTCCTACAAAATGTGAAAATTTGGACAATTTCATTTCTCCATGTGGAGTTACTTATCCCCCTTATCTATTTTCCTGGTATTATGATGCTGACTTTCCTAGAACTAAAACTTGTTACTGTACTTACTTTCCTGGAAATTCGACCCCTATTTTATAGTCTGTATAACTTTTATTGGCATGGAAGTTAAAAACAAAGACTAGTTTTGCCGCTCTCTCATACACAATCACTTTATCACCTTGGTTCTTTCTGCTCACATATTGCTGAAAGAGAAACACATTCACAAGGCTTGAACAACACAATAACACACACAAAAAGGGCTAGGAGGCCCTTGATTGCTCAACGGATTTGTTTTAATGGGGTTTTATGCCGTTTTCAACATTATTTCAGTTATATCACAGCAACAGTTCACCTATTTAAGATTCCTGGGTTAACAAACCAGTACTAAACTAGGAAATGTGCCTTGACTAATGGCAATTGACCATGGCCACAGCGACTGCAATCCAATACACCTGATTTCAAATCCCTGATGCTAACCACGCAACCATGGCGGATCCCTACCTGAGCATGTGCTGTTTAACCCTTTCCCACATACAGCAAATCTGTGAAATGTGAAATAGCTCTATATAAGAAATGTTGAAGAGTTGAAAACATTGTGGCAAAAAAAGACATTATTTAACATGGAGTTTAGTTTTTTTAACAGTTTTGAAAGACGACCACCTATGGAACATTCCTGGAAATTATTCAGAAATGAGGTAAATTGATTTAAGAGGAAAACTTGTTTGTAGGAAAATGTGAATGGACAAATGGACTAACAATGACGCCTGATCACGATAGCGCATCCAACCTTTCGTGTTCTGGTAAGCTAATACGTTTGATGAAAATAACATGAAAACTCTGGACTCCAGAGTCGTGTCAAGCTAATTGTTGATGTTGGACAACGGACAAAGCGCAATTGCAAAAGCCACCCACAATGCGTTTATACTGTAAGCAGGAAAAACATCTACTTCATTTCTTTGTTTTAATAGAACTAGTATTGCAATGATTATTGAATATCACTGGATTTATGCATGTATAAAAATAGGTAGAACACTTCGACTCATTTTAAGTACCTCAACCTATGAAAATCAGTCTGAATCAGATGGTATCCCATCATACCATCATAAAATTGACCTTGCACAATTATTCAAGTGACCGACAAGCTCATTCCTATGTACTCCCCCATAGTTTCCTTTCTTACAATTGGCCTAATATTACACTTTTTGTCTCAGAAGTTCTTTAAGCTGATTACTCAAATCATATTAAGTAAAATGATTAACTTAAAACTTTCTTTTATGATAAGCATATTAACAAAGTTTGGAGTACAGGTAAATTCCCTACAACTGATGCAATTAGAATTCTTACCTGTGACAACGGTGCAAGCCAGCCATGGAGTTTCTCCAGATGCATCATGTCTCTATCAAAGTTGTTGAGATACTTGTATTTTAAGATTTTATTGTCCAACAGGTTCCACTGCCGTCTACAATAGTGAAAACTCTCATTGTTTCCAACCCTCGGAAAGTCTAGCCATTCAGGGTGACCCCACTCATTACCTGTTCCATAGAAGAAATGTAAATATGTGTAAACAAATCATTTCCAAGATTTAAAGTCAGTATCTGAAACAGTTGAGAAAAGAGAAAGAAAGATAACAAGAGGGCCAAAATCGCTCTTAACCCTTTCCCTCATATAGACGCTTTCTTACGCTTCTGCAGCAGACAGCTTTTTGAAAACATAGTGACAAAAGAAGAAATTGCTCAAAACAAGCAATTTCTACTTTTGCCACAATGTTTTCCACTTTTAGTCATAGGTTATCCATTCAATTATAGAGATTTTCTATTTTTTGACAAAATATGTTCAAAGTCGTCTGCTGCAGAATTGTCATATGAGGGATAGGGTTAATTAATCAACTGAGTAATAGTATAGTATAGTAGCTTATGTGTAACTTCTTATATAGGGGAAAATTTAATCAAGAGTGGGAATGAAACTACATTAACATGGTTAATTAAACAGCTTATCAGTAAATAACATTTGTAATAAGGCTTTCAATCTTTGAATATTTTTAAAGAGCACCACCATAGAAACATTCATGTGAAGTTTGGAAGTTTGGTTGATATGTCCATTGGTACAGGAGGAGATATCGTTTCAAGCTGAAAGTTCATTTTGCCCCTTGTCTGATGCCACCTGTCAATATGGCTTAGACAAATTATGTACAGGGTCACTAAAGGAGCATTTCTGATAAATTATCTTGAAATCTGACAAGAACTTAAGAATGTTATTAAACAGTTTTGTCTCATTGTGCACCCTTTCTGATGCCACCTGGACGCCAAGATTAACGCTTGAACAGTTTTTGAAGACGGTCAATCAAGGAACATTTTTATCACTGTATGTTAGTATGAATACAGCGTATTCAGAGAAGAACAACTTTAAAGTTCTGGCAGTTTTCTTCCGTTTTGATGCCATAGCATCCAAATTCTGCATAGAATTAATATTTTTGAACAACTTTGAGAGAGGAACACCAAAGAAACATCTGTGATAAGGTCGTAGGAGATGTAATTTGAAGCTAAAAGTGTATTTAACCCCTTCTCTGACGCAGCCTGGTTGCTATGTCTTTCAACCACTTAGTGTTGCTTTAAAATATTGGGTAGCGGGTCATTGAAGGAATATTCTACACAATTATCTTAAAATCATACAAGCACTTTCATGAAAATGGATTCTTTAAATTTTGCCTGGCTGCCATGTTTTTCAACAAACAATAAGGCTTAAACAGCTTTTGTGGAGGGTCACCCAATAGTTATTTCTACCAAATTATATTGGAATCCGACATGCAGATTCAGATGAGAAGAAATTTAAACATTTTCCCCCTTTCTAATGCCACAGCAACCAAAGTTCTTCATAGAGTTTAAGTATTTAAACAATTTTGGAAGAGGACCACGAAAGGAACATTCCTGTGAAGCTTTGTTGAAATTAATCCAGTGGCTTAGGAGGTTATGTTGTTTAAAGCTAAACATTAGAACAGACTATGGACAGAGAGTGATCAGAAAAGATGACCTTGAGCCTTTGGTTCAAGTGATCTAAAAACTGAAAGCATAATAGCGATCAGTGTACAGAGTTGATAACAATGTAGGAATAGGATTTTTTTTTCCATTTTGAGCAATCTTCTTTTCCCTACACTTGATTAAATGTCTTCCTGTTGAAGGTTCATGAAAGACAACTGTAAAAGTTTAACCCTCCCTTTCCAACAGATGCCTTCTGACGCCTCTGCAGCAGATAATGAATAATTTCTCCCTTTGCATCAATGTTTTCAATTCTATTTAATAATTAGAATTTCATCTATGGAGATTTTTCATATTTTTACCAAGATCATTTCAAAATCATCTGCTGCAGCTTTGTTGTATGTGGGTTAAAGAAACTTTTTCAGGCATCCAAATCTTTTTAGAAGTTTCTATCAGCTACTGCTATCCAAATTTATAATTTTTCCCCATTAAACATCATTTAGCAATATCTTTTGAGAAAAGAAGAAATTTCTGTTTTTATTCCATTGCTTTCTACTCTCATAATCCTACTAAATTGTTACCAATTCTTTTATTCAAACAAAGTGTGTATCAAGGAACATGTATTGTCTGCAAATAACTAGTAAATATAACCAAAGTCAGACAGAATACAGAGAAATTATCATGATGTATCACCCTCGAAGGTAGACAAATATATCAACCCTATCCCACATACAGACGCTTTCTGACACCTCTGCAGCAAAGGCCGTGTTTTCTCGAGAACTCATTTCCAGCCTTTAACCCTTTCCCTCATATGACAATTCTGCAGCAGACGACTTTGAACATATTTTGTCAAAAAATGGAGAAAACCACTGCAGAGGACTATTGAAAGCTTTGTGACAAAAGGATAAATTGCTCATAATGAGCGATATTTTCCTTTTGCCACAATGTTTTCAGCTTCATGCAGTAATTATTCTCTCTTTTATAGAGAGTAACCATATTTTTTACTAAAAGTTTTCAAAGTCGTCTGCAGCTGATTTGTTGTACGTGGGAAAGGGTTAAAGGTATAATAGATAGTGGTACAAGAACTAAAAGTTACCTATAAAATTGAGATATCCCTCTCCACCAAGCCCAATAGTAAGAAGTCGTAACATTTTATGTAAGGCCATTCCACGATCTATGATAAGACTAGGGGGAGACAAATCTGACATGTGTGTATACATCTCCTTGTCCATCAGCCAGAATGCGATACTTTTGTCTCCAACGAGAGCTTGATCGTGGCTCTCCACATATGCGATACATTTCTCTGTGTAACGTCTGTTGGTCAAGTTATGGCATATGCTGGTCAGATCCCAGTCATCATCAGACTTCTCTTTCAAATTCTGGAAATGAACATTATTTAAGTTTAGTTTAAACTTATTTATTTTACATTGATTGCGAAACAAGCTGTAAGCTTATATAAATCACACTCGATGTCTGCTTCCTTGTGATATAACCAGTACTCACGCTGTTTGTGTGGAAAAATCTCAAAGACAACCTGCTCTTCACGGGATTCGAACCCGGTACCTTTGAACACAATTTTGTTTAGCCCTCTCCGGATACAGACGACATTAGAAGACATTGTGGAACAAAAGTGCCAACATGAACATTTTTTGATAATGTAAGGGCAATAATCCAAAAGTGCCATGGGCAATTAGACTGGTTATCAAACTTGACAAAAACATGATGCCCACAACCATGTTTACTGAGTTTGATGAAGATCTGATGAAGATCTGATGAAAACTGTTTGACTTAACCCTTTCCCTCAAACGACAATTCTGCAGCAGACAACTTTAAACGTATTTTGTCAAAACATAGAAAATCTCTATAATTGAATGGATAGCCTATGACAAAATGTGGAAAACATTGTGGCAAAAGGAGAAATTGCACGTTTTGTGCAATTTTTCTTTTGTCACTATGTTTTCAAAAAGCTGTCTGCTGCAGAGGCGTCAGAAAGCGTCTATATGAGGCAAAGGGTTAAAGATCAGACAAGGCTAATTTAGTAAATGTTTGATAATTCAAAGGCCATATTCAAAAGCGCCTTTGGCATTTGGCTGGTTATCAAACTTGGCCTAGACATTATGCCCTCAAACTTGTTTAACAAGTTTGGTGAAGATAAAATGTAAACTGTTGACTTAAAGAGCGGAAAAGATGTGGAAAAAATAACACATTGTGGTTATTTGAGCAATTTTTACTTTTGTCAAAAATGATTTCAAAAATTGTCTGCTGTAGAGGAGTCAGAAAGATTCTTTATGTGGGAAAGGGTTAATCAATTTCCTTTGATCTGTATTAATAGAGGGTCACCAAACATGTGAAATTATTACCAATTTGGGCAGTTATTTTCAGCAGAAGATTTTCAAGGATTTTCAAGGATTGTACTATACAGAGTCAAACTGTAACAGTCCCTAGTGGCCATGTTTTTGGCCAATCAATACAATATTTCATAGAGGGCCATATAAAGATGATTCAGGTGAAATTAATTCATAAATTCTGACCAGTAATTTCACAAGATAATCTTTTTGAAGTTTTGTCATTTCCCCTTATCTGATCCCTCAGCAACCACATTTCTGTGTGGAATTCAATTAATTTAGTAACTCAGTAATTCAATAATTCAATTAATTTTTGTAGAGAACCACTTTAGGAACATTGCTGTCAAATTTTGATGAAATTGACCCAAAAGTATTGGAGATGTCATTTAACGCCTCTGTAGCAGGCAACTTTTGAAAACATTGTGGCAAAATTTGCTTTTTGCATTAATTATACCTTCATTTATAGAGATTTTCCATATTTTTGCCTATATGCTTTCTAAGTCGTCTGCTGCAGGTTTGCTGTATGTGGTAAAGGGTTAAAAAAAATAGTTGAAACCGCATACTTGGCACACGGCAGATACTGAGTGTTTCCAATATTTCACTTTGAGCTAATAACACCTGGCTAGAATTCCATCAACCATACTTAGGCCTCAGTAAAACTTAAAATATTACGTAATGTTGGAACACAACATGTAAAAGGGCTCAGAGCTCTAGATAAGGAGTAATTTTCATCATGCTCTAAAATCCTTATTTGACCTCCAAAACATATGTTGTGGGTAATCAAATGAATCGCCTCTATGAGACGATTCTTTTGAGTACCCAAAACATAGGTTTTAATGAGTGCTAACAGAGATGTCATGGAAAAAAGTCCCTTTTACTCCTCCTTATCTGGTCGTCTGAAGGCTGATAACACAACTACCTTGATCCACATGTCTGGTATAAACATGGCCAGTCTGTAGTCAAATCCGCCACCCCCTTCCTCAACGGGTCTACACAAACCTGGCATTCCAGATACATCCTGAAAAATAAACATCAACTTTATTATAGGAGGTACTTTCTTTTCTTTAGTGTTTCTTACGGTCCTTTTATTTTGTATTAAGCAACCACCCAGGGGCGAGTCAAACTTTGGTTGCTTAACACAGGTGACTGTTAAATTCAAGTCAAATAACAAAGAAAATATTGTTTTGGTTATTCTTCAAGTGGCTGCTTAATAAAAGTTGGTGACCGCTAACACAAGTTTGACTGTTCATGTAAAGATAGTGTTCAAAGGAGCACATGACTGTGTCACCTGAAAATGACCAGTAAGTCTTTAACTATGTACATATAAAATAAACTAGCCCCTCCCCACTTGAGCCCATGCTTTTCAATAGATCAAATAAACTTGGTAGAGGGTTACCCAAGTTACATTTGGGTCAAATTATTTAAATTTCTGGCCAGTACTTTTGTTCAAGAAGGTGTTAAAAGCATTTTCTTTCTGTTGCCAGGGTAATCAGTTTTCCATGGAATTCACTTCTTTAATCAATTTTGAAAGGTAGACCACCTAAGGAACTCCAGTGAAATTATTTTGATATTGGTTCATTGGCTTCCGAGGAAAAGTTGTTTGTTGGAAAATGTGAACAGACAGACAAATCAAGACGGTTAGTGATCACTAAAGCTCTCCCTGCACCATACAAAAGAAGTGTCAAAGGTTTTCTAGCACGGAACACAATTTCCCTATAACCAGACCTTAACCCTATGAGGGATAATATAGACGCTTTCTAATGCCTCTGCAGCAGACGGCTTTTTGAAAACATAGTGACAAAAGAAGAAATTGCTCAAAACGAGCAATTTCTCCTTTTGTAACAATGTTTTCCAGTTTTAGTCACAGGTTATCCATTCAATTATTGAGATTTTCCATTTTTTGACAAAATATGTTCAAAGTCGTTTGCTGCAGAATTGTCGCATGAGGGAAAGGGTTTAGAAGGCTCAAAGGTGCAGATGCATCAGATTGCATCTATAAGTGGGAAAATATCATAAAGACCTAGATAAAGACCTAGATAAGAGTGAATTTTCTTTTTCTTTTATCAACCATATATTTTTTGAGAAAACAGAACAAAGGATTTAAGAGTCAAATAAAGATTATGAAATATGTATTACAGTTAGAGATCCGTATCAAATCAGATAAAACAGACAAGAACATCATTGTTACCTCTGCGATTGTGATCATGAAGTCCGGATACATTTTATGTAAGAAATGGTTAGCTAAGGTTAGGTAAGTGAGAGATTCTGTGTCGGTGTTCAATCCAAAATACTCGTTGTAGTCTCCACTGAATCCATGACCTGCAATTGATTGATTGTTAGGTGTTTTATGCCGCTTTAAAAAACAAGAGGGCCATGATGGCCCTGGATTGCTCACCTTAATTATACAATGTACTGCAATGCAAAACACATCAAGACAATTATTCTGAATGCAACCTCCACAGTGTTAACAATATTTTCCTTCATTTGGCCTAGTGATCTATATTTTTTTACCTTATATGACCCATATTCCAACATGGACTAGATATCATCAAGACAACATTCTGACAAAGTTTCAACTTGCTCAAAGTAAAAATGCAGCCTCCGGAGTTTGAACAATATTTTCCTTTATTGACCTAGTTTCTGATCCAATATGACCCATATTCGAACTTGACCTAGATATAATTCAGACAAACATTCTGACCAAATTTCAAGCTGCTGAAGCAAAAAATGTGGCATCCAACGTGTTCACAAGATTTTCCTTCAATTTGATCTAGTGACCTAGTTTTTGACCCAGCATGACCCATATTCGAACTTGGCCTACATATCATCAAGAAAAACATTCTGATAAAGTTTCATCATGCTGAAATTAAAAATGCAGTATCCAGAGTGTTAACAAGATTACCCTTCAATTTGGCCTAGTGACCTAGTTTTTAACCCGGCATGACCTATAAATCCGAACTTGGCCTAGATATCATTTAGACAAACATTCTGACCAAATTTCAAGCTGCTGAAGCAAAAAATGCGGCATCCAAAGTGTTAACAAGATTTTCCTTCAATTTCACCTAGCGACCTAGTTTTTGACCTGGCATGACCCATATTCGAACTTGGCCTAGATATCATTCAGCTCAACATTCTGATTTCAAGCCGCTGAAGCAAAACATGCGGCTTCTACAGAGTTAACAAGATTTTCCCTCAATTTGGCCTAGTGACCTAGTTTCTGACCCAATATGACCCATATTTGAACTTGACCTAGATATCTCTAAGACAAACATTCTGACCAAATTTCAAGCTGCTGAAGCAAAAAATGTGGCATCCAAAGTGTTAACAAGATTTTCCTTCAATTTGACCTAGTGACCTAGTTTTTGACCCGGCATGACCCATATTCGAACTTGGCCTAGATATCATTCAGCTCAACATTCTGAACAAATTTCAAGCCGCTGAAGCAAAACATGCGGCTTCTACAGAGTTAACAAGATTTTCCCTCAATTTGGCCTAGTGACC
Organism: Serripes groenlandicus; assembly: GCA_031761405.1. Lineage (NCBI taxonomy): Eukaryota > Metazoa > Mollusca > Bivalvia > Cardiida > Cardiidae > Serripes > Serripes groenlandicus. Next base: position 204,554,347 of record JASEVX010000001.1, read on the forward strand.
TAGTTTCTGACCCAATATGACCCATATTTGAACTTGACCTAGATATCTCTAAGATAAACATTCTGACCAAATTTCAAGCTGCTGAAGCAAAAAATGTGGCATCCAAAGTGTTAACAAGATTTTCCTTCAATTTGACCTAGTGACCTAGTTTTTGACCCGGCATAACCCATGTTCGAACTTGATCTACATATCATCAAGACAAACATTCTGATAAAGTTTCAACACATGCTCAAGTTGAAAATGTGGCCTCCAGAGTGTTAACAAGATTTCCCTTCAATTCGACCTAGTGACCTAGTTTTTGACCTCATATGGCCCGGTTTCGAACTTGTCCAAGATTTTATGGAGATAAACGTTCTGATAAACTTTCATGAAGATTGGATGCAAAATGTAGCCCGTAGAGTGTTAACAAGCTCAAATGTTGACGACGCAAGGACGCCGGACAAAATGTGATCAGAATAGCTCACCTTGCACTTCGTGCATAGGTGAGCTAAAAACTAGAACTATCACTGAAGATGATAAATACTCCCAAAACAGCACCTTGACCTACACCATAACTGAATAAGTAAAAGGGCCATAACTCTGTAAAATAACATGCAATTGTACCTTAGGATATGCACATCTCCTCTTGGTATATAGAAGCTTCATGTAAAACTTTATTGAATTCCACCCGGTGGTTTGCGAGAAATAGGCCGGCTTCCGACTGACAGACAGCCCAACAGACCGACACAGTGACTCCTATATACCCCCTCTTCTTCAAAGAGGGTTTAATTAAGTTATATCACAAGTGTTTCCTGGTTAAGTCACCAGTTCTACTAGTCCAATAATTCTGACACCAGCCATTCAGTTGTAATGCTAACCCTGAAACCCTGAGCGCCAAGGTGGGCAGCCATTACTACCATTTTTAAAGTATTTGGTATGTCACTGCTGGGGATCAAACCCGTGACCTCCACACACATGGTGTACACTCTACCACTACACCACTGAGTCGGTTCCATGACCTGTAAAGTATATCCATGGAAACAAGAAGCATTAATGGAGCATTAAATTTGAAGAAGACATTGAGAGAATGCTTGCTGTGAAGTTTCATCCTAATCTTTAGAGCCCTGGCAGCTCAGTCAGTAGCATAGCGGACTGTCAATTCAGGAATTGTGAATTCAAACCCGAGCTCAGCCAACATTCTTTCTGATGTTTGACAAAAGTCGACAAGCATCATTTATCTATCCCCTAACAGTCTATGTGGAAAAGCAGCCAGACTTGGAAAGAATTAATCCCATTTACCTATGCCATGTGTATGATACAACATTGAAGAGACGCCATCAAATCTAAACCCATCAAACTGGTATTCCTCTATCCACCATCTAAGATTGGACAGCAAGAACCTTTGGACTTCAAATCTATAATTACACAGTATTAAAGCATATCAACCCTTTTATATAGTTATGCAGAAGACTATTAAAATTGTGGAAAAAGGGGAAATGTTTATACATGTACATGAAGAGAGCAATTTCTTTGTTATTAACAATGTTTTCATCTCTGTTAGTGGATAAAAAATACTTTCATTAATTGAGATTTTCCACTTTGTGCCCAGGCCTTTTCAAAGGCAGGTTTGTTGAATATCTGAAAACGTTAAAAGGAAAACATTTATTAGTTCTAGTAAATTGAAAGTAAAGCTTTTGAAAAAAAAGAGAAATTTCTCATTTTGAGAAATTGAAAGATTTTTATGATGAGGACTTTTTTTTCTGTACATTTCTGTTGGGTTTTATATCACCTCTTCCTCCTATAAATAATTTTGGCTTTGTTTGATAAAAGCATAAAGCTTTTTTTTCGCAATCTATGTAAAATATATAAGTTAAAACTAAGAAGATTTCCAGTACCTACCCCTGATAATTGAAGAGTCTGGAATCCCAAAGGTCGTGAGTGCCGCGGCCACCCTCGTGGAAATAACACGATTCACTCCCATCAAACTGATTCAGTCCATCCACTACATTCTTGGATGCATGACTATGTACGATATCCAGTAACACTGTTAGTCCATACCCGTGGGCTGCATCGACCAAGGCTTTAAGGTCCTCGGGCGTTCCAAATCGACTATTAAAAGAATACAGAACATCATTTGGGGATGACGTATAAACTTGTTGTCAATGTATTACTTCATAAAATTAATCTGAACCTCATCTTTATTGTTATTCAATATATATTTTTTTATAATCCCATTCCCCCCATAACAAAATATGCAGTAGATGACTTTGAAAACATCTAGACAAATATATGGAAAATCACTATAAAAGAAATTATAATTATTGATTACAGTTGAAAACTTAGAGGCAAAAGAAGAAATTGCTTATCATGAGCAATTTCTCCTTTTGCCACAATGTTTGCAAAAGTTGTCTGCTACAGAGGTGCTAAAATGCAACTGTATAAGGGAGAGGGTTAAAATGTACATGTATTATTATTGCATTTAAAATACTATTCATCAAATTGTGAATCATCAACTATAAAATTGTGCATAATGATATAAACACAGTTTAACCCCTTCTGACGCCTCTACAGCAGACGGATTTTTGAAAACATAGTGACAAAAAAGAAGAAATTGCTTGAGCAATTTCTCCTTTTGCCACAATTTTTTCCACTTTTAGTTATAGGTTATACATTCAATTATAGAGATTTTCTATTTTTTGACAAAATTTGTTCAAAGACGTCTGCTGCAGAATTGTCGTATGAGGGAAAGGGTTAACTTTGATGAAAGTAGATGAATACCTCATTAACATTTATTTCTCATAAAGGTCAGTATAATTATGGATAAGTATGAAAGTGTCAAGTATCAGAACAAGAGCTGTCGGAGGACAGCATGCTCGACTATTCCACCGCTTATTTGATTACTGAGATATTGGACTCTAATGTAGTTGCGTGCTAAATATTAACCACAATGTCTTAAAGGGTGATAATTTGCATTATATGCAGGATAGAGTTATTTAACTTGATTATTTTCATAGGTGTGATGGTTGGGAAGGGTTGTATAACGTTTCAATGGAATGCATCAAGTAGTTACTAAGATATGGACTAGTTCAAAGTTATTGCAAAAAATAGTATTTTTTTCCGTTAAAGGTAAAAGTGACCTTTGACTTTATGATCCCATGACCTGTTTGAGTCAAGTGCTGATCATGACCATTACCATAACTAAGTTTCAGGGTCGTAGGCCTAAGCAATCAGTAGTTTTAAATGCTGATCATGACCATTACCATAACTAAGTTTCAGGGTCGTAGGCCTAAGCAATCAGTAGTTTTAAAGCAAGGAATGTTTCTGTATTGAAGGTCACAGTGAACTTGACCCTTGATCTTTTTTGACCTATTGACTCCAAACTCTCTAGGCATTGATCACCAAGTTGCTATGATGTATGTTCATACCAAGTTTGAAGATCATAGGCCTAGGCGTATGTAAGTTATAAGGGTAAATGCTAGCTTGCACGAATATTTTAACCATGAACTGTTTCCATATAGAAGGTCACAGTGACCTTGACCTTTGACCTACTGACTCCAAAGTTTATAGGCATCACCAACTTGCTATGAAGAATGTCCATACAAAATTTAAAGACCATAGGCCTAGTTGTATGTTAGTTATAAGGATACATGCTAGCTTGCACAAAAACTTTAACCATGAACTGTTTCTATATAGAAAGTTACAGTGACCTTGACCTTTGACTTACTGACTCCAAACTGTGTAGGCATCACCAACTTGCTATGAAGTATGTACATACCAAGTTTGAAGATCATTGGCCTAGGCGTATGTTAGTTATAAGGGTAAATGCTAGCTTGCACAAAAACTTTAACCATGAACTGTTTCTATATAGAAAGTTACAGTGTTCTCGACCTTTGACCTACTGACTCCAAACTAATTAGGCATCACCAATTTGCTATGAATTATGTCCATACCAAGTTTGAAGATCATTGGCCAAGGTGTATGTAAGTTATAAGGGTAAATGCTAGCTTGCACAACAACTTTAACCAACGGCGACTACAATAGCTCCCATTATTCTTCGAATAGTCGAGCTAAAAATGTCTTTGGAATGTCCGGAACAAGAAGCTCCCATGAAGCACACACTCTAACCACTACTTCACGGAGACCATTATAAATCATTTCTCAAAATCTTGAGGGAAAAGAAGAAATTCTGTTAACTAAAAAGTAGTATTCTCCTTGCCTTAGTAGCAGACAGCTTTTGGAAACATAATGGGAAAAGGAGAAATTGCCCATAACCGGTGGTTTCTCTTTTTCACACAATTTTTTCTAGTCTGAATCAAAAGAGTACCTTCAATTTTCCAAAAAAAAATCAATCATATCAGATATTGGGTAAGGTAAATAATATTTACAAACCTTGATGCGGCAAAAAAGCTGGTAATTTGATAACCAAAACTTGCATAGTATGCATGTTCCATAATGGCCATTAGTTGTATTGCATTATAACCTGGAGAAAAAAGAAAAAAAACGTTTTACAGCGACTTGGTTTCATTTTGAATTTTCTTTAACCCTTTCCCTTATATAGACGCTTTCTCACGCCTCTGCAGCAGACAGCTTTTTGAAAAAAGTGACAAAAGAAGAAATTGCTCAAGACGAGCAATTTCTCCTTTTGCCACAATGTTTTCCACTTAAAGTCATAGGTTATCCATTCAATTATAGAGATTTTCAATTTTTTGACAAAATATGTTCAAAGTCTCCTGCTGCAGAATTGCAGTATGGGGGAAAGGGTTAAATGTTTCCTACAATGTAATTTACTTTTTTCCCATTCCAATGAGCCCTGATAAAATTTAACTAGTTTTTGATGCACAAAGAAACCCTGGTCTGGTAATAACTAGAATATGTTTTTTAAACAAAAGTACCTATATTGCTCAACTGATTTAGTAAAACTTTACTCTTTCCCACCTGCAGACGCATTTTGACGCAATAGCAGCAGACAACTTTTGAAAACATTTTGGCTAAAAGTGAAATTGCTCATGATGAGCAATTTCTCCTTTGGCCACATTGTTTTCAACTTTATTTAACAATTAAGTTATCTTTTATGGAGATTTTTCAGCTTTTTGTCACTATGTTTTCAAAGTCGTCTGCTGCAGATCGGTTGTATGTGGGAAAGGGTAAAAATAGTTTCCAATGTTCCTATTCTGTGCATACATGATCACAAAAACACACCTAGAACTTTGTGCTCAGATCAGCTAAAAAGCATATGTCTCCCCCATTGTACGATCATAGAGTCATCTGCTAACATAGGCCAATGCTGTAAAATTTGAAGATTCTGGGTCAAAGGATTTTTTTAAAATTTGATTGAGTGTTGATCAGGTGACCTGAAAACTAAAAAGGGTTGAAAGACTTTGGGTGTAAGGGGTCTTGAGAGATATTGTGCCGAAACCAATTTGACATTTACATTCACCTTGACCTTTGACCTAATGACCAAAATTACAGAAATGGTCATCTACTCATGGAATCCAACCATATTGTGAAGCTCAAAGAGTTCTAGAGATATTGAACCACAATAGTAGTCATCATCTTCTCATCAAGTCCAATCATCTTATGATGTTTGAACATTCCAGGTCAAAGGGTTCTTAGTGGTATTGAGAAGAAATATATTTAACAATTTCAAGACAGTTTGACCTTGCCCTTTGACCCAGTAAGCCCAAAAAACAATAATGGTCCCCTACTGATCCAGTGAGTTTCAAAACAGTAGAGTGATCATATACATAATAAGTCTTATCATCCAATGAATTTTGAAGACCTTGGGACATAGGGTTCTTGAGGCATAAAGCCGAAACAGATTTGACCTTATAAGGGATTCCAATGTAAAACATATTTAAACAAGAGGGCCAAGATGGCCCTAAATCGATCACCTAATTGATAGTAAATTAGTAGCAAATATTTAACTGCAAATATCTGGAAAATGTTATCAGGGAGTGCAAATGAAACTGAAAGGAGTGGACACTTCTCAAGAAACAGCTTATCAGTAAAGGCCATTTATATCTTGAAATCTAACAAGAACTTTAATAAGAATGGAATTATAAAGTTTTTGTCATTTTGCACCTTTCCTGATGCCGCCTTGCTGCCCTGTTTTTCAACGAAATCAATATGGCTTCAACAGTTTATTTAGAGGGTCACTTAAGAAATATTTCTACCAAATTATCTTGCAATCGCACAAGTAGATTATGGAGGAAAAGGATTTTAAAATTTGGGTATTTTTCTCACTTTCTGATGCCGCAGCAACCAAAGTTCTCAATGGAATTTAAATCTTTGAACAATTTTGAAAGAGGACCACCAAAGGAACATTCTTGTGATGTTTTGTGGAAATTGGTCCATTGGACTGGTAGAAGTTGGTTGTCATTTGTAGCTAAAAGTTCAATTTACCCTTTTTGTGATGACGCCTGGTTGATATGATTGTGTAACCAATCAAAACGGCTTAAACAAATTAAATAGAGGATCATTACAGTAAGATTCATATTATATTTTCTTAAAATCAGACAAACACTTTCATAACAAGAGGCCCATGAGGGCCTATGCTCTACTGGTATGGTTCTTTGGTCATTTTCAATCCAGAGCATGTATGTATGGTGAAGATCGGATAGTAAATGGAGGCTCTTTTGTGTTCACAAGCTGTATTATAGCAATTTTTACAATTTCATGGGCCATAATCCAGTCATGCATGGGCGGATCTAGCTGGTTTTCAAAAGGAACCAAGCTCTCATCAATATTTAACTACTATCTAAGTTTGGTGAAGATCAGATAGTAAATGGAGCCTCTATTGTGTTCACATGCTCAATTATAGCAATTTGGACAATTTCAAGGGCCATAATCCAGTCTTGCATGGGCGGATCTGGCTGGTTTACGAAAGGAACCGAGCTCTCATGGATATCTTACTACTGTATAAGTTTGGTTGAGATACAATCAAAAGTGAAGACTGTATCATGTTAACAAGCTCTTTTATAGCAATTTTGACCATTTCAAGGGCCATAATCCAGTCATGCATGGGCAGATCTGGCTGGTTTTCGAAAGGAACCGAGCTCTCATGGATATCTAACTACTATATAAGTTTGGTTCAGATACAATCAAACGTGAAGACTGTATCGTGTTAACAAGCTCTTTTATAGCAATTTTGACCATTTCAAGGGCCATAGTCCAGTCATGCATGGGCGGATCTGGCTGGTTTTCGAAAGGAACCGAGCTCTCATGGATATCTTACTACTGTATAAGTTTGGTTGAGATACAATCAAAAGTGAAGACTGTATCATGTTAACAAGCTCTTTTATAGCAATTTTGACCATTTCAAGGGCCATAATCCAGTCATGCATGGGCAGATCTGGCTGGTTTACGAAAGGAACCGAGCTCTCATGGATATCTAACTACTATATAAGTTTGGTTCAGATACAATCAAATGTGAAGACTGTATCGTGTTATCAAGCTCTTTTATAGCAATTTTGACCATTTCAAGGGCCATAATCCAGTCATGCATGGGCGAATCTGGCTGGTTTTCGAAAGGAACCGAGCTCTCATAGATATCTAACTACTGTATAAGTTTGGTTGAGATACAATCAAAAGTGAAGACTGTATCGTGTTAACAAGCTCTTTTATAGCAATTTTGACCATTTCAAGGGCCATAATCCAGTCATGCATGGGCGGATCTGGCTGGTTTTCGAAAGGAACCGAGCTCTCATGGATATCTAACTACTGTATAAGTTTGGTTGAGATACAATCAAAAGTGAAGACTGTATCGTGTTAACAAGAAATTGTTTACGGACGCACGGACGCACGCACGCACGGACGACGGACAAATCGCCACGACATAAGCCCTTCTGGCCTTTGGCCAGTAGAGCTAAAAATGGAATTTTCAAATTTTGTCATTTTAACCCTTTTCTGATGCCGCCTGACTGCCATGTTTTTCGACCAATCAGTATGGCTTGAACAATTTTTATAGAGGGTCACCCAAGGAACATTTCTACCAAATTATATTTGAATCTGACAGGCAGATTCGGAGGAGAAGATTTTTAAAGTTTGGACATTTTGTCCCCTTTCTGATGCCGCAGCAACCAATATTCTCATTGGAATTTTAATCTTTGAACAATTTTGAAAGAGGACCACCAAAGGAACATTCCTGTGATGTTTTATGGAAATTGGTCTATTGGAATGGTAGGAGATGGTTGTCATTTGTAGCTAAAAGTTCAATTTACCCCTTTTGTGATGACGCCTGGTTGATATGATTGTGTAACCAATCAAAACGGCTTAAACAAATTAAAAAGAGGATCATTACAGTAAGATTCGTATTATATTTTCTTAAAATCAGACAAGCATTTGCATAAAATGGAATTTTGTCATTTTGTCATTTTGCCCCTTTTTTGATGCCGCCTGACTGCCATGATTTTCGACCAATCAGTATGGCTTGAACAATTTTTATAGAGTGTCACCCAATGAACATTTCTACCAAATTATATTTGAATCTGACAGGCAGATTCAGAGAAGAAGATTTCTAAAGTTTGGACCTTTTGCCCCCTTTCTGATGCCGCAGCAACCAAAGTTCTCAATGGAATTTAAATCTTTGAACAACTTTGAAAGAGGCCAACCAGAGGAACAGTCCTGTGATGTTTCACGGAAATTGTCCTTGGAGTTTGGGAGGAGATGATGTTTAAAGCTAAAAGTTAACGCCGGACAATCAGCTCAGGTGATCTAAAAAGAGGGCCAGGATGGCCTTAAATCCCCCCCCTCTGGTGCCGCACTGCAACAACCAAAGTTCTGCATATAATTTAAATCTTTAAACATATTTGAAAGAGGGCCACCAAAGAATAATTTCTGCGAAGTTTTGTTGAAATTCGTCCAGTGGTTTAGGAGATGTTGTTCAAAGGTAAAATTTAACGACAACAGACGACGGACAGAGAATGGTCAGAATAGGTCAACAAGAGCCATCAATTCAGGTGATCTAATAAGTCATGCCAATGTAACACATACCTAAATAAGTGATTCTTGGAAGCACATTGTTGGTAAACTCGGCGTAGGTAGCTACTTTTCCTTCCCATGATGCAATGCCCACATGGGCTTCATAAATTCTAAGACTATGAGGTCTTTGTGGATGAGGGTTCTTGAACACATGTCTCTAAAAAAAGTACAATTCAGAAAGAAATAAAGAGTACTGTAAAATACTAAGAATTCGTGAGGTCAAAAATTTCACAGTTTTTGCGTCAAAAACAAAGTATATTGAAAATGTTAAAATTAAAAAACACAAATGTGTGTGAATTAGCTTACATTGGGCCTACCAATACCCATTTCTAATCGTCAGTCAAAGTGACACTAACTAACAATTTAACCCTTTCCAACATACAACACATCTGCAGCAGACGTCTTTGAAAATATATTTTCAAAAATGTGAAAAAAACTCCATTAATGACAGTTAAATAACTAAATAGAGTTGAAAACATTGTGGCAAATGGTGAAATTGCTCATCATGAGCAATTTCACCTTTGCCACAATGTTTTCAAAAGTCATCTGCTGCAGAGGCGTCAGAAAGCGTCTTCATGAGGGAAAGGGTTAAATAACAAGAGGGCCAAGATGGCCCTAAATCGATCACCTAATTGATAGTAAATTAGTAGCAAATATTTAACTGCAAATATCTGGGAAAATTTGATCAAGGAGTGCAAATGAAACTGCAAAGAGTGGACACTTCTCAAGAAACAGCTTATCAGTAAAGGCCATTTATATCTTGAAATCTAACAAGAACTTTAATAAGAATGGAATTATAAAGTTTTTGTCATTTTGCACCTTTCCTGATGCCGCCTTGCTGCCCTGTTTTTCAACGAAATCAATATGGCTTCAACAGTTTATTTAGAGGGTCACTTAATGAACATTTCTACCAAATTATCTTGCAATCGCACAAGCAGATTATGGAGGAAAAGGATTTTAAAATTTTGGTATTTTTCTCACTTTCTGTTGCCGCAGCAACCAAAGTTCTCATTGGAATTTAAATCTTTGAACAATTTTGAAAGAGGCCACCAAAGGAACATTCCTGTGATGTTTTGTGAAAATTGGTCTATTGGAATGGTAGGAGTTGGTTGTCATTTGTAGCTAAAAGTTCAATTTACCCCTTTTGTGATGACGCTTGGTTGATATGATCGTGTAACCAATCAAAACGGCTTAAACAAATTAAATAGAGGATCATTACAGTAAGATTCGTATTATATTTTCTTAAAATCAGACAAACACTTTCATAACAAGAGCTGTCGGAGGACAGCGCGCTCGACTATTCCACCGCTTATTTAAGTTACTGAGATAATGGACTCTAATGTAGTTGCATGCAAAACATTAACCACAATTTCTTAGTGGGTGATAATTTGCATTATATGCAGGATAGTGTTATTTAACATGATTATTTTCATAGATGTGATGGTTAGATAGGGTTGTATAACCTTTCAATGGAATCCATCAAGTAGTTACTAAGATATGGACTCTTAATGTAGTTGCACACAAACCTTTAACCATAATTTCTAAGTAAAAAAAGGGCAACAATTTGCACCATATACAGGATAGAGTTATCTTAATTGGTTGTGTTTATAGTTGTACAATTGGCAAAGGTTGTATAAAGTTTCAATACAATTTTTCAAGTTGTTACTGAGATTACACTCTAAATGTAGTTGCAAAACTTTAACCAGAATTTCTAAATCCAAAAAGGTCCATAACTTGCATAAAATGCTGGATAGAGTAATCATACTTGATTGTTTACATAGATGTGATGGTTGGTAAGGGCTGTATAAAGTTTCAATGCAATGCATCAAGTAGTTACTAAGAGATGGTCTCTTTATGTAGTTGCATGCAAAACTTTAACCAGAATTTATAAGTCCAAAAAGGCCATAACTTGCATAAAATGCAGGATAGAGTTATCATACTTGATAATCTACACAGGTGTGATAGTTGGGTAGGGTTGTAGAAAGTTTCAATGCAATGCATCAAGTAAATACTGAGATATGGACTCTTAATTTAGTTGCACGCAACACTTTAACCAGAATTTCTAAGTAAAAAAAATGCCATAACTTGCATAAAATGCAGGATAGAGTTATCTAACTTGATAATCTACATAGGTGTGATAGTTGGGTAGGGTTGTATAAAGGTTCAATGCAATGCATCAAGTATATACTGAGACGTGGACTCTTAATTTAGTTGCACGCAAAACTTTAACCAGTATTTCTATGTAAAAAAAGGGCCATAACTTGCATAAAATACAGAATAGAGTTATCATACTTGATAATCTACACAGGTGTAATAGTTGGGTAGGGTTGTAGTAAGTGTCAATGCAATGCATCAAGTAAATACTGAGCTATGGACTCTTAATTTAGTTGCACGCAAAACTTTAACCAGAATTTCTAAGTAAAAAAAAGTGCCATAACTTGCCTAAAATGCAGGATAGAGTTATCTAACTTGTTAATCTACATAGGTGTAAAAGTTGGGTAGGGTTGTGTAAAGGTTCAATGCAATGCATCAAGTATATACTGAGATATGGACTCTTAATTTAGTTGCATGCAAAACTTTAACCAGAATTTCTAAGTAAAAAAAGGGCCATAACTTGCATAAAATGCAGGATAGAGTTATCTTAGATGATAATCTACACAGGTGTGATAGTTGGGTAGGGTTGTAGAAAGTTTCAATGCAATGCATCAAGTAAATACTGAGATATAGACTCTTAATTTAGTTGCACGCAAAACTTTAACCAGAATTTATAAGTAAAAAAAGGGCCATAACTTGCATAAAATGCAGGATAGAGTTATCTAACTTGATAATCTACACAGGTGTGATAGTTGGGTAGTGCTGTATAAAGTTTCAATGCAATGCATCAATTAAATACTGAGATATGGACTCTTACTTTAGTTGCACGCAAAACTTTAACCAGAATTTCTAAGTAAAAAAGGGCCATAACTTGCATAAAATGCAGGATAGAGTTATCTAACTTGATAATCTACATTGGTGTGATAGTTTGGTAGGGTTGTAGAAAGTTTCAATGCAATACATGTAGTATTTAAGAACTTGCATGCAAAACCTTAACCAAAGTGTGACGTGGACGCCGACGCCGACGCCGACGCCAGGGTGAGTAGTATAGCTCTCATATTCTTCGAATAGTCGAGCTAAAAATGGAATTTTGTCATTTTGTCCCTTTTCTGATGCCGCCTGACTGCCATGTTTTTCGACCAATCAGTATGGCTTGAACAATTTTTATAGAGGGTCACCCAAGCAACATTTCTACCAAATTATATTTGAATCTGACAGGCAGATTCGGAGGAGAAGATTTTTAAAGTTTGGACATTTTGTCCCCTTTCTGATGCCGCAGTAACCAAAGTTCTTAATGGAATTTAAATCTTTGAACAAATTTGAAAGAGGACCACCAAAGGAACATTCCTGTGATGTTTTGTGGAAATTGGTCTATTGGAATGGTAGGAGTTGGTTGTCATTTGTAGCTAAAAGTTCAATTTACCCCTTTTGTGATGACGCCTGGTTGCTATGATTGTGTAACCAATCAAAATGGCTTAAACAAATTAAATAGAGGATCATTAAAGTAAGATTCGTATTATATTTTCTTAAAATCAGACAAGCACTTTCATAAAAATGGAATTTTCAAATTTTGTCATTTTGCCCCTTTTCTGATGCCGCCTGACTGCCATGTTTTTCAACCAATCAGTATGGCTTGAACAATTTTTATAGAGGGTCACCCAAGGAACATTTCTACCAAATTATATTTGAATCTGACAGGCAGATTCGGAGAAGAAGATTTTTAAAGTTTGGACATTTTGTCCCCTTTCTGATGCCGCAGCAACCAAAGTTCTCAATGGAATTTTAATCTTTGAACAATTTTGAAAGAAGACCACCAAAGGAACATTCCTGTGATGTTTGGTGGAAATTGTTCTTGCGGTTCAGGAGGAGATGATGTTTAAAGCTAAAAGTTAACGAACGACGACGGACACAGAGTGATCAGAATAGCTCACCTTGAGCCTTTGGCTCTAGGTGATCTAAAAACCCTGTGGGAAAGCAACCTCGGATGAAAGTTGTGTTGAGCACCGACGCAGGATGGCCAGGAAGCACATGGATTGGCGACTTTCAAATCATAGTGTTGTTATGTACAGATGGACTGACTGACAAATGGACAGACATCAGTGACACATTTGTGTCACCCTGACACCGCTAACTTAGACAAACCTCTTTTGGATCCCAGAAGATCTGATCATATATGTGTACTTTCTCTTCTCTCGTCACATAGGTAGCCCAAGGTGATAATCTGTCTTCAAGCTTTCCTCCCTTTGTGTGCATTACCAACTATAAATAAGTAATAATGAATACAGTATATGTTATGTTTCAGTCAGATTATTTGATTGGGGTGGAGATATACCCATCCTCACTTGATCTCGGCATTGAATTTTGATATGGCAGCTGTAATCATGTTTTGAAATCATTGTGGAAAATTGGGATATTTCTAAAAAAGATGTGCATGCATGTGCACAAATTACTGAATGCATCTGTGGCTGGCTTGATTGATCAATACCGAAATATAATGTAAGAAAAACCTGTTTTTGACATGAAATGCTTGTCTGATTTAGCTGACTGCATTGAATGTGTGAATGATGGGTTGGTAAAAAGGGGTATCCACTTTTAAGTGCCGTATCCACCTTTACATGGGGTGTTTTTTTAAAACATACAGGTAAACTGTTTTCAGTGATATAAAACAAATATGAGAGCAACCTGGTAAAATGGATCACAGAGGGCTGAAAATTGTTGATTTACATTGAAATACAGAAGGAATCCTAAAGATATATGTCCTTTTCAACAATCATGATAAAATAAGTTCATTTAATTAATGTACATTTAGTTTTCTTTTCTTTTGATTTCAATTTGAGCCTTCAGCTCAAGTGTTATAAAAATGCTTCTAAATGACTACAGTGAAATGTTATGTTGGCATCTATTGCACTCATAATCCCTGTGTCTAGTGCATAATATGAGCATGGATTTTCCGTCTAGAAATGAAATTAACCCAGGACACCATAATATGCTTTTGATTATAAGGTTTTGTAGGCCCTCCAAGGTGTGAAATAGTCGTTTTGTCTGCAGGTTCTTTAAACTTCTTCAGAAGTGAATTGACTGCATTATAGAGTATACTATAACATAATTAATTGTGTAGTAACTACTAACTAGATGGTTGTTTTTGAAACAAAAACATATGTCTCCCCTCTGGCAGTTTGTCAGTAATACTGATACAGTATGTATGAATAAAGTTATTATGGTGAACCTTTGTCGCGATCTATTTCAAAATCCGTCAGGCAGTCGAGACATGGAGCAGTCTTGATATAGTCATATGACCTTTGACCCCTTAGTATGATTTGGATCTTGAGCTGACAGAAATAATTCTGACCTTGTCCTGAAACCAAGCTGGTTGCACGCTCACATTGTCTCAATATGGTGAACATTTTTGGCAAGTTATTTCAAAATCTTTGAAATGATTCAACAGTTATTGAGCTGACAAAAACTAGTCATATGACCTGGACCTCTAGTTGAGACCTTGACCTTGAACCAAGCTGGTAGTTACATGCACTAAACACATTATCTGAATAACATGAACAGTTATTTGATTTGGTTCAACAGTTAAGGAGCGGACTTGAAAATTAGCCATAAGAACTTTGATCTTTAATTAAACACTTGACAAGCTGGTTGTAACATGCGTTCTGCACTTCATCTCAAATAAGTAAACTTTTGTGTTAAGTTATTCCAAAACCCTTTAAAGGGTTCAAAAGTTATGGAGCTGCCACCATTTGTGACAGACAGACAGATGGACAGCAAGACAAACAGACAATGCCAGCAAAAACAATAATGTCTTCCCATTACATGGTGGGAGAGATTTTAATGCTGCAATATGCAAACAACTGAACTTATCCTGGTCTTCAATATTTTTCATAGAATGACCCCTAACTTTGATGACAAGGGGGTCTTAACGACCCCCCAAGTTTCAAAGTTGAGGGAAAAGCCTGCTTCAATATGATGATTTTTTTAAGTACCAAAAACATAGGGTATGGCTGGAAAATATGGCAGGTTTATAAAGGGGAAAAGATCAGCCGACTCATCTCTTTCTAAAATTGGTTAAATACAAACCTTGATTTTGGATCCATGCTGTATTGGGCAGCTACCATCAGAATTAGGAGGGAGTTTTAACTCCCATTTTCCATACTCGAGACGTGTAAAGTTATGCTGCACTTGATTCCAGTTGTCTAAATAATCACACAATCAATGGTTTAATACTTATTAATAAAACAATGTCGTGAAACAGTACATATTTCGAAAAAAACAACACAACATCGCCTGGAAAGGGCTATAAAACATTTCATCAACTACTATCAGTTAAAATTGCTCTCCTGGGGCCACTACATATGGTGTGCAGGTAGGAATTAAACTATTTTGTTATAGTTCTTTCTAATGTCAAACCATAGACATGATAAAGTGCTTAAATTACTAGAGAACATGAATGTAAATATCATCTTGAAAATTCAGCTGAGGTTCTATAAGTGGGCCATTTAAGAGAGCAGCACACTATCCAGTTATTCACAATATAATTGGGGTTTTTACACAATTTCCATGGTACAGATCCCATTCACAGTTTCTGGACATAAATCGCTGAATCCACAACATACAAAGGTGCTAGTTTCTGCTTTAAACAGTTCAGATCAAGGCGCTAATGTTTGCGAGTGAAAGGGCTAATGTGAACCATTCACAGTTTCGCGACACAAATCGCTGAATCAACAGCATACAAAGGGGTTAGTTTCCGCTTTAAACAATTCAGATCAAGGAGCTAATATCTGTGTGTGAAAGGGCTTATGTCTGTCTTATGTTTTTTGTAATGAAGGGGCTAATGACACTAAGTTTCTGATTAAATAGGTAATTTGCTAGAAACTCAAAAAAACTCAGCAGAACTCTCAAATTAACTGTTATATATATATATATTTTCAAATACTTTTTGGAGACTGATTGTTTGGTGTTTTATGCCAAATTTTTAAGTCTTGATATGACCCAGCCATTGATCCAACTCTCGACCTCCCGCACAAAGGCAGATGCTCTACCACTACATCACCGAGGCGGTGACTTGTAAAACCATAGAACATGTATAAATGAAAAATGTCAGAATACATACTGAAATCTCCTCTGAGTGATATACCATCTGCAGCTGGTGCCCATTCCTTCATGTAAATTCCATTGTCTGAAGTTCTTCGAATCCCAAATTCTTCATATCCTCGTGTAAATTTATCCAATCCACCACCATCTTTCTCTATCTTTTCCAATTCTTTATTTAAACATCCATATCTGTACAAGAAAAGATTCATTTGCTTTTGATAAACATTTTTCTGCATTTTATATGCTCTAATTCTTAAATATAAATACAGTCAACCTTGAACTAAAGACCATTTTTGTATAAAGATCAGAAAAATATTTAATCAGGTAAAAGTTTCTTTTTTTTAAAGTCAAAGAAAACAAAATTGTTGTCCTGTGTGGGCATCGCAAGAAGTATTTTACAGTTTACCAACAAAAGCTTCTTTTTACATGTTGTCAGAGGTTTTGCCAACTCCTTAGTCCCTACATAAAGAGGTATGCTATTTTCCGGGACCTGCTGGGCCCTGCGGGACCTAGTAGTTTACAGCGGTCCATGTTTGCGTAAATGTAGTAGTGGTCTGTTTCCACCATTATTTAGAAAAAATAAAGCATAATCCCATAATTAAGAGATTAATCATATCATATTAATTATATATGATTCCAACAATATAATTATGAATGAATTATTATAATACTAGCTTTGAAGTAACCGTTAAAACTTCTTGTGATGCATTTTTATTCCGTCACTGATCATCAGTGATAAACAGTACTTACCAAAATTAGTAAAACTAAACTTAAACAAGTAGGGCCTGCCCTGCCTTGATTTAACCCTTTCACACATACAATTCAAATACAATTCACATACAATTCTGCAACAGATAACTGTGTAAACTTCCGGACAAAATTATTGAAAATTTCTATAATTGAAAGTACGATTTCGAAGAATTGAAAATATTGTGGCAAGCAATTTTCTATTTTTGCCACAATGCTTCCATGAGGGATCTATGTCAAAACATGTCTGAGACTTGACTCTCCATGATTCGTTCCCCTAAAGATTTTGATAGCAAAAATTCCGAAAAAATTAAACCTCATTAAGAGAAACAGTTGACATAAATCCAAACCATACTTTGATATGTTATTTTTATACATAATAATATATATCTAATTTAAACAATTTAATATTTAGATCTATAAATTAACACTTTTCCACTTGTAGACGCACTTGCAGCAGACGACTTTTGAGAACATTTTGGCAAAAGAAGAAATTTTCTGAAAATTGAGCATTTTTACCTTTTGCCACAATGTTTTCAACTCTTTTTAATAATTTAACTGAACTCTCATTTATGAAGGTTTTTTAAGTATTTTTTTGCATATAGGTTTTTAAAGTCGGCTGCTGCTAATTCGTTGTATGTGGGAACAGGTTAACATTAAAATTGGCCAACATCTCAGTCTCATACGTTGGGCGAAACCTTAGGTGGCGAACTTGCTAAGTGGCGAAACATCTGACAACCATTGTTTCCCCACAATGTCTCAAATAGATACACACTGTCAATTAATCTTTAGGTTTTATCTTTTCATATTCAAATGTTCAAGGAATACAACACACCAGCATACACATGCATTATCATTCAAGGTTAAAATATTAAGTCGATCGTGCATATTTAAAGTGTCCGAGAATAGGGACACATCGCTGTCATCAGTCATTTCTGATTGCAAGATCGCAAGTTTTCTAAAAGTTAACTCAAACTATAAACGAAACTAACCTTCTTCTTATTTCGTCTTCATGTGTTTTCAAATATCCGTCATCAGCAAACAACTTGTCAATTTGTGGAACTTGCACCTGAGCCGACATTTCTTCACCGCAGTAGATCTAGTAGTGAGCATGAAGCAGAGGTGAGTGTAAGGTCAAGGTCGGAGAAAAACCGTCTGCTAGAATAATGTAAAAACAAGCTTCTTGTACATACCTATGCAGTAGCATGAAAGTGTATCATGTTAACAATAAAAAAACAAAAAAACAAAAAAAAAATACGTTGAATAATGCAGCTTTCGCAAACTTGGGGTAGAAAACAACACCTTTATATTTCAATGCAACAATATGTTCTTTATTTAATTAAAATGAAAGTAGACCAAGAGATGTCAAAATCAAAGTATCAGTGGTATTCACTACTCTGATAACGCCACGCTAAAAGCATGTTATCAGGTTAATCAACGCACGCGCAACATGACACAATGCACGCTATTTACAAAAACACATTAATACACGGTACCTGATTAAATTAATCACATTATATATTTATTTAAAGAGAATAATTAATAAGAATAAATGAAGTAGATATAAAAAGGTACTCTGGTAGTCTATAAATAAAAAGGCGATATTTTTTTTCTTGCCCACATGTGTACTTTCATATAAATTACAGTTGGATCTACGCATTCTAAGAACACTTCATATTGTTTCTCGGCTGTCATAGCTCTAGATAAAGGACATTGTTTATCTTCTAAAATAAAATAAAAATCTTACCCTATGTTGTGGCAGGGTGAGTGTTTTAATTTAATACACTCACCCTGGTTGTGGGTAGTAGGCCTACACTTCATTGTTTCTCGGTTGTCATAGCTCTAGATAAGGGACATCGTTTATCTGTAAAAAAAAAAAAAAAAAAAAAAATCTTACCCTATGTTGTAAAAGGGTGCGTGTATTAATTTAACCCTTTCCCTCATACGACAATCCTGCAGCAGACGACTTTGAACGTATTTTTTTCAAAACATAGAAAATCTCCATAACTGAATGGATAACGAAAAGTGGAAAACATTGTGGCAAAAAGAGAAATTGCACGTTTTGTGCAATTTCTTCATTTGTCACTATGTTTTCAAAATGCCGTCTGCTGCAGAGGCGTCCGAAAGCGTTTATATGAGGGAAGGGGTTAATACACCCACCCTGGTTGTGGGTAGGCCTACTCAAACGTATTGTCTCAACGAGGCGATTTTGAAGAATACCCACATCATAGGGTTTTGATGGATAATAAGAGAGATATATTGGGGAAGGAATATATCACGGGGATAACCGTTATCTGAGTCTCTGATTGCAGTCTCTTTATTCTTTTCATGCATTTTGGAACTAAAAGAGTATACAATCGTAAAAGGAATCTTAGATGATCGGCGAGATCTCGGAGTTAACCGTTATCTGTCTGAATCCCTCCTATTGTCTCCATCGCACGTGCAATTTAACCCTTTTCCTCGTATAGACGCTTTCTGACGCCTCTGCAGCAAGCGGCTTTTTGAAAACTTGTCAACAAATGAAGAAATTGCTCAAAACGAAAAATTTCTCCTTTTCTCACCATATGTGTTCAATAATTGTAGCCTAGGTATGTTTTCAAAGTCGTCTGCTGCAGGTTTGTTGTATGTGGGAAAGCTACTAGAAGCAACCAGGGACACTACATGTATATAACACATTTCTGTAATATCGTTTACATAGTGTTCGTGCAGCAACCGAATCTGAAGCAGACGACTCTGAACATATCTAAGCAGCAATATGGAAAGTATACATCCATGAAAGTATTATTATTGAATAGAGTTATAGATAGATGTAGGTATAATTACTCAAAAGGGGTTGAAAATGTTGTGGCAAAAGGAGCAATATACTTTTTTTGTCACAATGTTTTCGAAAGTTTACTGCTGAAGATGCGTTAACATGAGTCTGTATGACTAGGTAATGGATTAACACGTGGATACATATTAACCCTTTCCCACATATATATGCTTTCTGACGCCTCTGCAGCAGACGATGTTTTGAAAACATTTTGATAAAAGTAGAAAATTGCTCCTTTTGCCACAACATTTTCAACCCCTTTTGAGTAATTATACCTACATCTATAGAGAGCCTTTTCGTGTGTGTTTTCACAGTTGTCTGCTGCAGATCTTTTTGTATGCTTGCAAGGGTTAATAATTAGGCCCTAACGGGACAGTCTTTGCAAATCAATACCAGACAAGATGAGATTGCACGAATGTCGTGCTGATCTGGGTCTGAAGTGTTTGTAATTACAAAGCTTGCTAAGCAAATGTTGTTGAATTAACCATTTCCCACGTGTAGACATATTTTAACGTGTCTGAATCAGACGACTTTTGAAAACATATCGGTAAGAAGAAAATTGCTCATAATGAGCAATTTCTCCTCTTACCACAATGTTTACAACTGTAATCAATGAGTATACGTTCATTTTAAGCGATTTTACATACTTTTGCCAAGATGTTTTTACAGACGTCTACTGCACATTTGTTGTTATGTTGGAGAGGGTAAACCTCGCATGCAGCGGAATGAGGGTATACATTTTGAGACAAGTTTATAAACTGATTCGGGTTTAAACCCGTTTTCAACAATTTGTCATGCATATCACGGTGGTCAATTCGCCTACCTGTGTATTTCCTGGTTTTCTCACACCAGTACTCCACACAACGTTCTTTCCTAGCAACTGACTTCTACTCCGTATTAGTTTTAGCTTATCAATTGTTGGATCTCGAAGAATAATGACGGATTGATAGACTTTTGTCAAACGTTCGAAAGATTGTTGACCGATTGTATCATACCCGTCGCGATTGTATCATACCCGTCGCTACCAACTGAGCTAACAGGTACTGAACAACATATTTGATGTTGGTCTTATATAGTCTGTTAACATCACAGGAGCCAGTCAACAACTTGTATTTGATCCTATAGAGTATACTGTAAACAGATATAAGGGATATAACAAAAGCTTCCTGTAAGATAGCATGCTCGACTAGTCCGCCATTTGATTATATAATCAACAGTGGTTAATGAGATAGTGACTTGCTAGTATAGCATATGGTGATTGTTTTGTTTGGACAGCGCACATGCCCTAGTCATCGTTTGATAGTATTTCTATGTCACACAAGGGGAATAATTCAGTCAAAATTTGATGTTGAATTATTGGACTCGACCAGCGAGGTAATGTGATGTCACCCATAAGTTTGTGAAGCAAGAGCAAATGTGGTTTGTGAGAAAGACATTGCATGCAAATCTTTAACCACATTTTCTTAGTTAAAAAAGGGGCATAATTCAGTCAAAATCTGATAAAGAGTTATGGGACATGTACTACAAGGTCACATACGATATCGCCAAAAAAGTGTGCGAAGTTTTCAAAGCAAAAGCATACCTCCATGGCGTGGGATGCAAAACTTTAACCAAGTCCAAAAAGGGGCACAATTCAGTCAAAATATTATGTACAGTTATTGGATTTGTCCTGCGATGTAATGTGATGAAGTCCAATGAGTGTGTGAAGTTTCAAAGTAATAGCATCTGTGTTTTAGAGAAAATGCCTTGCATGCAAAACTTAAACCAAAGCAGCAACGTTTGCCGCCTACTCCGACGCACCAGTGACTGCAATAGTCCTCCTTATTCTTCGAATAGTCGAGCTAAAATGTAAATCAACATGCTGTTACGTAAAATCAATACATGACTTATGACTGTTGTAGACTATGATCGTTAGTGTTGTCAAGTCTTGGCCATCCAAGTACACATCCTACTCACTCTCTTGTCCTTGCCGAGTGGAAAGGGGTTTAATCCATTTCATTGATAAAACACATTGTTTAACCCTTTCCATCATACAGACGTTTTCTGACGCCTCTGCAGCAGACGGCGTTTTAAAAACATAGTGACAAAAGAAGAAATTTCTCAAAACGAGTAATTTCCCTTTTGCCACAATGTTTTCCACTTTTAGTCATAGGTTATCCATTCAATTTTAAAGATTTTCTACTTTTTGACAAAATATGTTTAAAGTCGTCTGCTGCAGATTTGTCATATGAGAGCAAGGGTTAATGCGCCTGCAGCATACGACTTTTGCAAACATTAGGCATAAGCTGAGAGCTGATTTTCTGTTACTCGAGGAAATCCCAACTTTTATTCTCTCAATATTTCTCATAATATCCATTCTCGTATAATTAGTCTCCTACCGGGCGAAGACCTGTTTGGGTACTATAGGTTTGGTCGATTCCGTCTGTCCGTCTGTCATTCCCATTTAACCTTGTCCGGCCCGCATCGTAAGTATGCATCATAGGATTTGAAAGAAACTTGACAGAAACGTTTGCCATGATGAGGCGGCGTGTCACGCACAAGACCCGGGCCTGTACCTCAAATGTCAAGGTCACACTTAGATGTCAAAGGTCAATATGAGTGTCCGTCTGTCCGTCTGTCTGTCCCGTCTAACCTTGTCCGGCCCGCATCTTAACCATGCATCTTAGGATTTCAAAGAAACTTGGCACAAACGTTAACCATGATGAGGCGGCGTGTCGCGCACAAGACCCATGCCTGTACCTCAATTGTCACCATGATTAGGTGGCTTGTAACTCAAGGTCAATGTCACACTCAGAGGTGAACGGTCATAGGACTGTACCTTGTCCGGCCCACATTCAACCATGCATCATAGGATTTCAAAGAAACTTGGCACAAACGTTTACCATGATGATCTGGCGTGTCGCCCACAAGACCCGGGCCTGTTCCTCAAATTTCAAGGTCACACTTAGAGGTCAAAGGTAAAATGAGTACTGTTTGATAGGACTGTACCTTGTCTGGCCCACATCTCAACCATGCACCATAGGATTCCAAAGCAACTCAGTACACATGTACATGATTAGGCAGCGTGTCGCGCACAATACCCAAGCCTGAACCTCAAAGGTCAAGGTCACGCTTAGAGGTCAAAGGTCAAAATGAGTACTGTTTGTTAGGACTGTACCTTGTCTGGCCTACATCTCAACCATGCATCATAAGATTCCCAAGTAACTCAGTACACATGTACATGATGAGGCAGCGTGTCGCGCACAATACCCAGGCCTGTACCTCAGAGGTCAAGGTCACACTTAAAGGTCAAAGGTCAAAATGAGTACTGTTTGATAGGACTACCTTGTCCGGCCCGCATCTCAACCATGCATCTTAGGATTTTCAAGTTACTGGACATACATGTTCACCATGATGAGGTGGCTTGTAAGTCAAAGATCAAGATCACACTCATAGATCAAAGGTCATATGACTGTACCTTGTCCGGCCCACATTTCAACCATGCATTATAGGATTTCAAAGAAACTTGGCACAAACGTTCACCATGATGTGGCGGCTAGTCGCGCACAACATCCAGGTCTGTACCTCAAATGTCAAGGTCACACTTAAAGATCAAAGGTCAAAATGAGTACTGTTTGATAGGCCTGTACCTTGTCTGGCCAACATCTCAACCATGTATCATAGGATTCCCAAGTAACTCAGTACACATGCAATTGGTGAGGCCTGTACCTCAAAGGTCAAGTTCACACTTAAAGGTCAAAGGTCAAAATGAATACTGTTTGATAGGACTACATTGTCCAGCCCGCATCTCAACCATGCATCTTAGGATTCTCATGTTACTGGGCAAACATGTTCACCATGATGAGGTGGTTTGTATCTCAAAGGTCAATGTCACACTCAGAGGTCAAAGGTCAAAATGAGTATTGTTTGATATGACTTGTCCGGCCCGAATCCAACCATGCAACATAGGATTCTCAAGTACACATGTACATGATGAGGCAGCGTGTCGCACACAAGAACCAGGCCTGTACCTCAAAAGGTCAAGTTCACACTTAGGGGTCAAAGGTCAAAATGAGTACTGTTTGATAGGACTACATTGTCCAGCCCGCATCTCAACCATGCATCTTAGGATTCTCATGTTACTGGGCACATATGTTCACCATGATGAGGTGGTTTGTTTCTCAAAGGTAAAGGTCACACTCAGAGATCAAAGGTCAACATGAGTACTGTTTGATAAGACTTGTCCGGCCCGAATCCAACCATGCAACATAGGATTCTCAAGTAACTCCGTACACATGTACATGATGAGGCAGCGTGTCGTACATAAGAACCAGGTCAAGGTCACACTTAGAGGTCAAAGGTCAACATGAGTACTGTTTGATAGGACTACCTTGTAAGACCCGCATTTCAAACATGCATCTTAGGATTCTCAAGTTACTGGACACACATGCTCACCATGATGAAAAGGCTTGTACCTCAAATGTCAAAGTCACACATGCTTGACTGGATTTTGATATAACTTCAAACAAATATTGCTAGGGGAGTTTTGTATTGCTTGCAATACGACATTAACTTGTTATTATAAGGGTTTTCCTGTATCAAGTGGATTCAGAATTATTAAAAAATTATTAGAATTCACACTCGCGGTAAACTGTATGCAAAGAACTGGCCACAAAAGTGGACTGAAACAGGGTGAAAAAAAGTTGTTTAGTCTAAATTTGAAGAGCTGCTTAAATTAGATTCTTGAAAACAATAAGCAATCTGTGGATGATGCAGTCAGAAATAGCACGTTTTGAGCTCCTTTTCTAGCCATATTAGTCGCGAAAGTTTGTATTCAAATCTACTTATAAATTTAGGCCATGCTCAGGAAGAGTGTTGTCACATGCCTGTCCGTAAAATATTGACCAAAGAGAGAAATGGGTTAGACCGCAAATATCAAACCGATGCTTTATCAAAATCTGATAAAGAGTTATGAGACATGTACTACAAGGTCACATACGATATCGCCAAAAAAGTCACAATGTTTTCCACTTTTAGTCATAGGTTATCCATTCAATTATAAAGATTTTCTATTTTTTGACAAAATATGTTTAAAGTCGTCTGCTGCAGAATTGTCATATGAGAGCAAGGGTTAATGCGCCTGCAGCATACGACTTTTGCAAACATTAGGCATAAGCTGAGAGCTGATTTTCTGTTACTCGAGGAAATCCCAACTTTTATTCTCTAAATATTTCTCATAATATCCATTCTCGTATAATTAGTCTCCTACCGGACGAAGACCTGTTTGGGTACTATAGGTTTGGTCGATTCCGTCTGTCATTCCCATTTAACCTTGTCCGGCCCGCATCTTAAGTATGCATTATAGGATTTGAAAGAAACTTGACAGAAACGTTTGCCATGATGAGGCGGACTGTCACGCACAAGACCCGGGCCTGTACCTCAAATGTCAAGGTCACACTTAGATGTCAAAGGTCAAGATGAGTGTCCGTCTGTCCGTCTGTCCGTCTGTCCGTCTGTCCGTCTGTCCGTCTGTCCGTCTGTCTGTCCCATCTAACCTTGTCCGGCCCGCATCTTAACCATGCATCTTTGGATTTCAAAGAAACTTGGCACAAACGTAAACCATGATGAGGCGGCGTGTCGCGCACAAGACCCATGCCTGTACCTCAATTGTCACCATGATGAGGTGGCTTGTAACTCAAGGTCAATGTCACACTCAGAGGTCAACGGTCATAGGACTGTACCTTGTCCGGCCCACATTCAACCATGCATCATAGGATTTCAAAGAAACTTGGCACAAACGTTTACCATGATGATCTGGCGTGTCGACCACAAGACCCGGGCCTGTTCCTCAAATTTCAAGGTCACACTTAGAGGTCAAAGGTAAAATGAGTACTGTTTGATAGGACTGTACCTTGTCTGGCCCACATCTCAACCATGCACCATAGGATTCCAAAGTAACTCAGTACACATGTACATGATTAAGCAGCGTGTCGCGCACAATACCCAAGCCTGTACCTCAAAGGTCAAGGTCACACTTAGAGGTCAAAGGTCAAAATGAGTACTGTTTGATAGGACTGTACCTTGTCTGGCCCACATCTCAACCATGCATCATAAGTTTCCCAAGTAACTCAGTACACACATCTCAACCATGCACCATAGGATTCCAAAGTAACTCAGTACACATGTACATGATGAGGCAGCGTGTCGCGCACAATACCCAGGCCTGTACCTCAGAGGTCAAGGTCACACTTAGAGGTCAAAGGTCAACATGAGTACTGTTTGATAGGACTACCTTGTACGACCCGCATCTCAAACATGGATTCTCAAGGTACTGGACACACATGTTCACCATGATGAGATGGCTTGTACCTCAAAGGTCAAAGTCACACATGCTGACTGGATTTTGATATAACTTCAAACAAATATTGCTAGGGGTGTTTTGTATTGCTTGCAATACGACATTAACTTGTTATTATAAGGGTTTTCCTGTATCAAGGGGATTCAGAATTATTAAAACAAATTAATAGAATTCACACTCGCGGTAAACTGTATGCAAAGAATTGGCCACAAAAGTGGACTGAAACAGGGTGAAATAAGTTGTTTAGTCTAAATTTGAAGAGCTGCTTAAATTAGATTTTTGAAAACAATAAGCAATCTGTGGATGCAGTCAGAAATAGCACGTTTTGAGCTCCTTTTCTAGCCATATTAGTCGCGAAAGTTTGTATTCAAATCTACTTCTAAATTAAAGCCATGCTCAGGAAGAGTGTTGTCACATGCCTGTCCCTAAAATATTGACCAAAGAGAGAAATGGGTTAGACCGCAAATATCAAACCGATGCTTACTTTTCACATTCATAACATTAAAATCCCCTATTTACACAAAACTTTACCAAAAACTTACTATTTATCATTATTTCTATTTTTGGCCAAAATCAAAATAACCCGTCTGCAACTCCTATTTGGCACCTAAGGCATCTGCAAATTTGCAGTTTCACGATTTAACTATTTCCGCACATTTCATTTTTATTGTCTTTGATTATCTTTTATCGGCCAACATTCTCTCTCGTGACGTGTATACAGTCATTTGGAAATAATATGACTTTCAAGTTTATGCTTTCATTTATAAATAATACGTTTCAAAGATTTACCAAGATGGTTTTGACACGTCCGGTGGAGCGTTTGTGTATGTGGGAAAGGTTAAAAATAGCATATCTGATAACGAGTTGACCGTTTACCTATTATGCCAGTTTGGAGTCGTCTAACAATGTGTAAAAAAGGGGGTATATATATATATATATATATGAGCCGTCCCATGAGAAAACCAACATTGTGGAGTTTGTGTAAAGTATTGACCCGGATCAGCCTAAGCATGCTGCGCAGGCTAACCCGGACAGACACTTTTCGCCTCCTGTGGATTTTCAGGAATCATTGCTCTATACCTCTATCCGCCTGGGCTGGAATGTGTCGACACGGATAAGCCTATTTCAATATCGTTGGTTTTCTCGTGGAACGGCTCATTATGTCAATATGCATATATTGTATATCATATACTTTTATTTTTCAGTATGCAGTGTCATGACGTATTTCAATGCACTATTGGATACTGAGGTAAATATGCGTGAAAGTTTTACTTGATTACGTTTTACATATAACATATACACGTCCAACTCTACAATTTAACGATTTAAATACTTGGACAAACCTCGTAGCATTTGGAAATATTGCAGGAAAGGGGAATCCTTTCACCACAATGTTTTTAAGCACCGCCTGCTGTCATTAACCCTTTCCCACATAAGACGCTTTCTGACGACTCTGCTACAGACGACTTTTGAAAACATTGTGACAAAAGGAAAAATTGCTCAGAACGAGCATTTTCTCCTTTTGCCACAATGTTTTCAACTTTTTTCAGTAAATTAGACTTTTATTTATGAAGATATTCTGTATTTTTGTTAAGATACTTCAAATTTGTCTGCTGCAGATTTGTTGTATGTGGGTAAGAGTTAAACGCCCAGAACACGATGCACTATACGGAAAAAGGGTTAGGAGAACGTCACGGTGTGTTGATCATTGTGGCAACATTTCAGATACAAACTGAGGAGAGAGTTTAACATATTAGCTCAAAATGGCGACGAGAGCACCAACAATTCCTTTCCCAAACGGTAGCGGGAAAATACCAGTAATCGGATTGGGGACTTTAGTGTTCGGTCAACAGGTTAGTTCTTTTTATTATTTACCTGGCTCGAATCCCACCAACCGTACTTATCTCTAATTCATACTTAAAATCTTAAATAAAGTCGGAACACATTCCAGTATTCATGTTTAACAACTCAAATCAAATCAACTCAACTCAATGTTAGGCGGCCTAAGTAAATGACAATGGTTACATGAATTGTAACTGACAAACAGTACCTACCAATAAATGAAATATTTAAGCATTCTTATAAGGAAAACAAAATGACGAAATACGCTCTTAAGTATTTAAGTATTACTTAGCGCTGAGTATCGCTGGTGGAATTTGGGCCTGACATGAAAGACTTACTTTACTGTAAAAAACGTCTGCTTTGATAGCATCTGAGGAAAAGGTTGTAACATGATAAGCAATAGAGGTATGATTGTTTTTTCAAAACAAAGAGGTGAAATTGTTGTTTGGAAAAGGTGAAATTGCTAGTCTTGAGCAATATTCCGTTTTCCAACAATGTTCTAAAAGGTCATCAAATGCAGATTGGTTATATGTAGTTTGTATCTAGGAAGAAGTAACGTTTTTATTTTACCCCTGATTCGAGTATTCCCTCATGGCACATTCCCAAAAAGTTGGTAAAAAAGCAGCCAGTTGCTTGGAAAGTATGTTGTGTGTAGTACTGTTATGAGAAAGCTAAGAAACGCACGAGTAGGTGAACTGGCAACCGTGATATAAATGAAAATGTGTTGTAAACAGCGTTCAACCCTAATTAATTAATTAATAATCATGTCGTCACTGAAACTGCATTACATCTCTGTTGGAAATACAACAAAGGGATGTACAATGGCATTGGTATTAGTGTGTTACAAGGGTTCTGTAGTATCAGCTTGTGTACAAGTAATTATTGTAACATATTGTGAAAGGAATGCCTATTAAACAGCAAGCAAGTATGTATTGTAATATGTGTGCAAATGGAGCGCCTGTTAAACAGCGAGCATGTAATGTTGTACCATGTGTGCACATTGAGCGCCTGTTAAACAGCTTATAATATAACAGCTTGCTTCTGATAACAATTTGGTTAGGTTAATACTTAACAAATGACATACATGTACAAACTGCATGTACAAACTATGTTGAACACATCCTGAATTTAAAGGGACTTTACCGATATTTGGGTTGAATCAATGAGAACCATTCCAATTACTAGTACATGCATATATAGAGTTAAACCCAGACAAAACAACACCCTTTTGACTGTATTTAATATGTATTTGAAAAGGGCATTCATTTTCTTCCGACCGAGGCCCCGACAGCTCAGTCGGTAGCGCGTCGCGGGCTGTTAAACAAGGGGTTATACATTCACTTCACAATTTTTCTTTTTGAGATATCGTGATTTGCAACTATATTCACTTGACGTACTTTTAGCACGATTATTTATTAGACCCAATTCCATAGGAGTGTTCCTTTTAATAAACCGCCTGTTTGGTGTAGTGGTAGAGTGTCCGCCTCGGTGCAGGAGGTCGTTGGTTCGATCCCCGCCCGGATCATACCAAAGACTGAATCCTTTGCCACATATAGACGCTTTCTGACGCCTCTACAGCAGACGGCTTTTCGAAAACATAGTGACAAAAGAAGAAATCGCTCCTAACGAGCAATTTCTCTTTTTTCCACTTAGAGATTTTCTATTTTTTGACAAAATATGTTCAAAGTCGTCTGCTGTAGAAAAGTCGTATGAGGAAAAGGGTCAACTAATGGTAGTTATGGCTGCCCCTCCAAAATTCTGCTTTGTCAATGTAGATGTAAATTATTTATCGTTGTGCTCGATTTAGGATAACGTCGATGAGGTAGAGGTCGCCGTGAAGGCGGCCATTGATGCCGGGTACCGCCATATCGACACAGCGTGGTGTTATGGGACAGAAGAAAGTGTCGGCAAGGCTATTTCAGCTAAAATAGCGGAAGGCGTGACCAAAAGGGAAGACATGTTTGTGACTACTAAGGTATGGCTGTTATCCCCATTTAGTACATGGTTTTCCGTTGATTATATCCTGATGAACTCACTGTTCGAAACAGTGAATTAACAAGTGACTATACTCACTGTTAATCCGCCTGTATATGTCATTTAGTAAGTCAAAGCATGGACTGAATAGAAGAATTTAAGATGCAAATATATTTCTATTCGTTAACACCAAAAAAGGGCTCTTTTCACTATATCGGCGTCTTTGTTGCAATCGAAAAGCGTTGCAAATAAACATTACTTAATGACATTTCCTTGTGAATCTACACACAGAGCTCTAGATAAGGGGCATTTAAAAACATATATTTTACATCAAACCTTTTGTTGTGGGTACTCATAGAATACTCTCACTGATTATTTTGAGTACCCACACTATGGGGAATGGTTAAGCGATACGCGAGATATTGAGGGGAAAAAGACCAGTTTACTCCCCCCTTTCTAGATAGTCCTGTGCACATGTCTACTTATTTTGGAAAGATGTCATTAGGCTTCAAAACTATAAAAGTTAATAATCTGTGCTCAAAATTTGTGCTCGAGTATCTGATTGACCAATCAGAAGCCTTATTTTGAGCAAGGAACTAATTTCTGAGCACTGAGAAAGTTTTCAGAGTTTATAGTTTCGGAACCTGTACTATTTTCATCCGTAAGCCTACACTTATAAATTAATACAAATGTAAGCGACGATTTGAAATATCTGTCAAGTAGTACAACCAGTAAATCTTCAAAATATATGATTGTTTTTGCATTAAAACGTCATTTATAAGACGTTCTTTTTTCAAGGAAAAAACAAACAAACAACTGATGCGCATCTTGTGCTTTGTGGTATTTTTAAATGTTCGGTTGTTTGCATCGATTAAAGTTACGCTGACGTTTAAACTTCTAGCCTTTGTTTGATCAGAAAATACATTTCGGATTTCGCCATATAGTAACATATAGGACAATGAAGACGTTTACACCGAGTCTACACTGCTCGCATGCAAAAGAACCAATAAACCGAATCACCATCATTCGCTGTTTAAATCAGCAATATCATTACAATTACAGCTCTGGAACACACATCACAACCCAAATATGGTGATGAATGCTCTCAAAGACTCTCTACAGAAACTTAAACTGGATTACATAGATTTGTTCCTGATTCATTGGCCTACAGCTTTACAGGTTAGTATTTTATGTACTGGTTATTGCTATCAGGAATGATTTCCTAATGCCGGGAGTAAAACATGACCCTGGGAGATAAAGGGGTGACATGTGGAATAGATGGAAATATTTAATCAAAGTACTTGCAATACTGTCAGATTATGGACCAAGTGTTACCTTTGAATAGTGTCTGTATATTTGAAGTTTCAAAATTATTATTATTAACTGTAAAGTAAGGTAGGCAATGAAGTTACTATTACAGTGGGAATGTTCCAGTTGTTATATCTCCTCTTTGATTACTCGTAACGCCGTTTGGCATTACTTGGGTTCATACTTCCGCCATACCTTGCCAATGCAAGTAGCCTGATTGACACAGGGTCAATCAGGTAAAAGGGACTGACACATATAACTATTTCTCTATTCAATTAAAAGGGTCAATAAGGTAAAAGAGTTTGGCAGATAAAATATGTCTCTATTCAGATAAAAGGGCTTATTATGTTAAAAGAACTAACAGATACAGACTTGTATTTATTCAATTTAAATGGCCAATCAGGTAAAATGATTTGAATACAAAAAAAATGTCTCTATTCAATTAAAGGGGCCAATCGTCTAGAAATGACTGAGTGATAAATGTGTCTTTATTCAATTAACAGGGCAAATCAGGTAAAAATGACTGACAGATAAATGTCATTATTCAATCAAAAGGGCAAATCAGTTAAAAGCGAATGCAAGGTAAATGTGTCGCTAATCAATTAACAAGGCCAATCAGGTTAAAAAAAGTAAAAAAACCACAGAATTATTATTTATGTTTTTAACTTTTACTACTACTAACTAAATGCAAGTTTTCCTTTTATTACGACTAAACACTATATCAAACCAGAAAATAATTCATTTGCAATGTCTGTCACACTTTCTAGGACAGCACTGTAACAGATCCGATGTTACCGAAAGATGAAAATGACAAAGTGTTGTGGACAGCTCATAAACTCGAGGACGTCTATAAGGTAGGTAAACAATTCCAAAACGAGACGTGGTCCAGGGAAATCAACCTTAGTGTATTTATTACAAGTGTGTATAAAGATAAGTCTTTACCTCAATGTCATCTGATCTAATGTATATATATAGTCTGTCCAAAGGGTATTTTAAAAGTTGTGTGTCTGACTGTCGTCCAGATAACAAGTATGTGAATGGACGGTCGAGTGCGTAAGTTTCTCCTGCCAATACATATTATTATCCTCTCAACGACGAGTCCTTTGTAGGATTGACAACACACGGTAACTGGGCAACTTGAGACCACAGACTTCTTCCTAGCTAACTAGCCTTGGGTGGCAGCTCATCTAGGAAAAGAAAGCTCTCATTACATCACGCTGCATGTTTCTGAAATATCACCTTGTTCTTCCAGGTTAGGGGGCTTATACATAGATCCGAGGTCATACTTTAAGCTCTTCCATCGTCACGCATCACAAACAACCCAACAATCAATCGTTAAAACTACCCGGTTCTCATGCATCACAAGGCGTTTGCTTGAGATGCAGAAACCGCGTTTGGCAATCGAGTGTACCGGACAGAACATTTCGATGTTTTTTTTAGCTAAATTACATCATCTAATTTGAATTTTGGATCTATGAATCGTAGGCCCCGGTAAATCACTCAAGAATATTAAATTAGTTGACTATAGAAAATGTTGATGTCATAATAATGCAGGGAATGCGAATATTGTTACCGGCTTGAAGTATGTTGTAGCTGTTGACGACGGTACACATAATGTTGATCCGGAGCGTTTATAAAAAAATAATACAGTTTTGACAATGTTACTTGACTTGACTAGGTATACATTCTTCTGATTGCAATTTGGTCAAGTATACACATTACAAAAAGGACTTTTGAACCTCTTCGAGAACTGGGAGTGTCGTTGCGGAAAAAACTGTCAAAAAATGGAAAGTAACGAAGCTACCTGAAGCGCAGCTAGTGTGGTCTCTAAATTAATTCGTATGTGTTGCCAATGAGAGATGACAAGCAAGCGTTGTTTTTTTGGGTTTTAACATTTTAAATACGCATTTTTTTTAATAGAATCTGCGATCTCTGTCCATCTGAATGTCAGTTTCTGTTTCTGTGATGATTGGACCCGGCCAATGACATTCTTCAGCGTAAGAGGCCCAAAGTTTCATAGGGACTGATAATTATTGCAATCATGAACTAACACTTTGACTGATCTTTTTGAAATTTTGATATCAGTTATTTCGGTTAAATGTATATTTAAAAAAACAAATCAAACTCTAAGGCATAAATTTTGTGAAATCCTTTGAACAAATTAATTCAATCATTCTCACTGCGTGTATATTTTCATAAAAAAAATACACCATTGTGATGGATTGTGAAGTTATAGTTCACATTTCTCAATAAATGTAAATTGAAAAATGTGTTGTTGTTTTTGTAGGCTGTTGAGGAATGCAAGAAAGCAGGGTTAGCGAAGGACATCGGTATCTCGAATTTTAACACAGTGCAGATTACCCGCATCATGAATAGCTGTACTATGAAACCAGTGTGTAACCAGGTAATGATTGATTGATTTATTTGGGTTTAACGCCGTTCTCAACGATGTTTCAGTCATATCACGGCGGCCAGTTCACCTACTCATATGTTTCTTGGCTTTCTCACACCAGTACTTCATGCAACATTCTTTCCAAGCAACTGACTGCTTTTCCACATAGACAACCAGGTAATTAATCAAACGAGCCTAAAAGGCGTTGGGTAGATTGTTTACCTCCCTTGATATCACTTTATCGCAATATAGGGATCGATACAGGCTGAATTCAGCGAGATATTAGCCTCTGCCCGTTGACATAGGGCGAGTTCGGATGGGCTTCTCTAGTATAGAGAACTGTACGTCATGTCTAAATATAAATTCAGAAAACATGCGCACTAATGCTTTCCATCTGAACGGTGTTTCCTCGTTTTAGTAGTAAACCATTCGGAACTACTCGGGTAATTCCGTAATCCTTACCTTGGTTTACCTTGGTGTTGAGATCTTGTGTAGGCTACTGCCTCTATGATCCGTCTCTAATTTTTTTCGCGCACTCGCTTCCGGTCCCTCATAATATGGCGTGAATTTAAATGGTATATTTTTCCAATGTATATTAATTCTATTTTTGAAACTGTTAACACTACTTGCATTTACTATTTCCTCGGGCAGATTGTTCCAAGTATCAACAACGCGTTGGGAGAAGTGAAATTTCCTAATATTTGTACGGCAATGTTTTTTATATATTTTTTGGCTGTGTCCTCTTGTTTGAGAGTTGTTTAATGGAAAAAGGTTACGGCATCAACATCCATTGGTGAAGCATTCATCACCGAGGTATACCGAATGAGTAGTAAACATCGTTGGTCGCCATTTTGAAATGCTAGTAACACCAGGCTTGAGGTGGGTTATTAGGATTCGCGTCAAAAGGTCAAAATGACGTCACTAAGGTTAAAAGCATCACCGTTCAAATGGATTCCGAGTGCACTCGGGCTGTTCTCGGATCCCATATGAACACGCCCATATGAGTATGTTCAACGAGAAACTAGTTTAGGGGCGGGGATTAGTGTAAATTAAGATCAGAGGACATGTTTGATTATAAAGATTATCTAGATCACAAGGAATACTTGAATGATTCGATGGCGGATAGACAATACCCGGATCGGACTAAGCAGATGTTTAGTCCATTATCCGGGTCCCGCCGGGGGAAACTGATATTCAAAGATTGAGTCAAAATGTTGATTTTATTATGGTCTTGTGTATTTGAACGTTGATACATGGCAAGGTTATACCGTTGTTCTGTTACGATATTTATTCGTTAAGTCGGGCAATGTTGTATCAATAATATAGCTTTGTACAAACTATACCAATGTAGTAATGTCTGCCTGGCAGAGTGTTTGTCATTGTTGTTCTTTGCTTCATTAGTGGCGTGCACTAATGTTATCGTAATTGTTCCAAAAGAGTTAACAGATATCGAGGGCTTGGCGTGAAACGGTTGTTACTAAAATTGGTATTTATTTACCAAGGTTAATCACCTTGCAATGAAGTCTTTATAAGCGATACAATCATTCTTCTTGGTAAACATTGGAAATTGAGGTGCCATTGCTCGTTCTAAGCAATGGCACCTAAATTTGCATTGTTTACAAAGGGGTCAAAATTGCCCATAAACCAGGGTTGTCAGAAAAGGTTTTTGGATACAACCCTTTCACGCCAAGCCCTCGATATGTCTCCTATCTAATCATAATCCACACTTTGTACCAAGGTCTTCGTGAACATGTATATTTAGTCAAACCTGTGCTAACCTTTGTTTAGCAAATCTCTGTCTAAAGCAACCACAGTTTCCCAATTTCTCATTTTTTCTGCATAAATGACCCTGTAATTAAAGACCATCTTTAAACAAAGACCAGGTTCTTCTCTTTCAATTAGTGGTCTTTAAACACAGGTTGGACTGTATATGTATAACTCGCGGAAGTCCATTTCAAGGTAAAACTTACTGGACGTATACTTTCATCTGGATCTACATTGATCTCAAATTACTTGTTTAGTGTACTGAACAACTAGGCAAACACGTGTCAAAAACAAAAGATCTATAGTATGTGTAAGAATTCTTTATTTATATTTGTTTCGACAGATCGAAGTCACCCCGTCCGAAACGACCATGGTAAGACATTTATAGATATTTTCTGATTGGTTGAACTATATTCAAGAACTGATACAGGACAGCATAGTTCGCCGGGTCGCAACACTGGAATCATTTTGTAACATTGCCTTCGCCGTCGCCAGCGACAGTGTGACAGCATGTGTAGCTACAAATGACACGCGCACATTATTGTTAGAAACCATACTTAAGACAAACTGAGATAAAGTCAGCTTACCGTTGGTACAGTGTAGTGTAGTGCCCGCTTAACAGATAAATTGGCGAATATCACTGATCTTCTCTTAGTCTCTGCAGCTGAAGTTGACGGCATCGAATCTGGTAATACAAACGTTTGCCAGTCTTGGTCGGCTTTCGAATTTATTCACCATCAGAGTTTACTTTTTGGAGAGCATCTGCCTGTCCTGTCACACCTAGAGGACTTTATACTGGAGCTTCACGCACGTGCACAAGTCTGAGCGATCAGTCGATTGGTCGATACCTGTATACCTTTCCAGTTATATACATATATGAAGTGTGGAAATTCAGATGCTCGCCAAACAGTTAATTCGACACGTCTAGGGTAAACAATTTCATAATGCCTTCGTGGAACTTGATCAGCCATGTACTACGATGCTACAATACATTCTGTTTTGCAATATTGATCAGACTCCCACCTTTGATCAAAGGTATGAATTATCATGGAAAATACGCACTACACAGACTTCAAACTAGATAAATAAAAACAATCATATGTGTACCATTACACATATAGTAAAACATCGTTTCACAGAGGAGAGGCTCATGTCAAAATTGTCGAACAATACATATAATATGTCTATGAAAACAACTACAGTTGAATGAAAACAATGTTTTGTACGTTGCATACTTTGGTCGGGCTTCAATGATGTAATGGCGAGTCAGATTGTAAGCTATTACTGCAACAATGAGTACTAAGAACTGATTGGTGGTTTGATTGGAGTTTATCGTCATTGTTAAAGGGACTGACCACCATAATGGTCCAAAATCGTTATATTTTATACTTATTCTAATTAATCCAAAATACGTCGATATATATGTAACGGAATGTTGTAGAAGGTCGTACAAGTCTTGTTTTTCATTATTTCATAGGAAATAAGCAGTTAAAAATACGTCCGCACCGTGTTTTCACGTTAAAAAATACCGTGGAATTTCCTCTTGCTCATTTGAATTTGTGGATTCAATTCGGCATTCTCTAACACTATCGACTCATTACATTCATACAGCGATATTTTTAGATTTACTGGGTTACTAACCCAGTAGATTTTACAATGCAAAATAACGAAAAATCTCCGCAATATTAATAGTGTGCATATATTGTAGTACATCAGTCAGCAAATCTCAATGCCTTACATGCAAAAACATAAAGGTAATAGCAATTTTTAACAATTTTCTTTTTGTTTCGCTTTTTTGTCATATGGGATTCAGTCTCTTTAAAAGTATATTAGTTATAGCAATGCGATCTATTCACATATCCAAGTTTTCCTGACTTCCCTAGTATTCCGCAACAAATAAATCCAAGGAAAACTGAACTGAAGGGATTCATTAAATTGAAGGTATGGCAAGGAGAAGCTACAGTGCACAATGTATGACTGTCGTGATACGTTGGTTATACACTACAGTCGAACCTGTGTTAAAGACCACCTAGCAACAGCAATTCCCTGTCCATAGCGACCACAATTTCAGTTTTCAAAGTTCCTAATTTTACGCATAAATGACCTTGCAAATAAAGACCACATTTGAACAAAGACCAGATAAGTGTCTTCCAATGGTTGGTCTTTATACACATGTTCACACTGTTTATACAAACACAGACCTGAGTCGTCTAACTACGCAGATGTTGCAAGACCCCGTTCCACCTCCTGTATCTGTTTCCCTTACATTTCAACATTGTTGATATATTCTGCAGGAAAGAATCTAGTGAGCCCGGCCCATTTGAGGAACCCATTCTTTTGGAAATTGCTGCAGTGAAAGGCAAACACCCTGCACAGGTATAAAAAGTGAATTTCATAACTTAATACAAAATAAAAATATACAAGTTGTGAGCAAAAAAGTATATTGTTTTCGTGACACTCTGTCTCTTTCTCTCTCTCTCTCTTTC
>JASEVX010000001.1:204592357-204618117 GCA_031761405.1 Serripes groenlandicus
ACATACGCTCGGACTTACCTAGTTCGTCTCTATTAAATACTTTCTAGCTATATAAACAAGTTATATATGTTTGAAGAATATAAAAGAAATGTGGTTTTTTTTTACAGATTATCTTAAGATTCCATATCCAGAACGGTATGGTCGTCATTCCTAAAAGTGTGACACCTTCTAGAGTTCGAGACAATTTTGAAGTAAGTTATCTTTGTTAAAATATCAGACGTTTGCTTTTTACCGTCTCGGTGGTGTAGTGGTAGAGCGTCCGCCTCGGTTGCGGGTTCGATGCCCGACCAGGTCGTACCAAATACTTTAAAAATGGTACTACTGGCTGCCCTCCTTGGCGTTCATGGTTGCATTACGACTGACTGGCTGGAGTCAGGATTAATGGATCAGGCGTACTGGTAACCTTCCCAGGAAACGCCGTGATATAACTGAACAATTGGTGAAACCGGCGTAAAACACCAAACAATCAAATTGTGTGCATTTTGTTTATATTATATATTCTAAAAATAGTTCAGTTCTCCTCTGTTATTGTCTGAACCTATGTATGAGATTTTCTGGATGTTCAACACCTTTTAAAATCGCTTATTAATCTTGGTTACACTTATAGGTCAAATTACGCTAAATACATCCGCTGACTTGCTATAGTCCCTATAAAAACCTTTGTTTACGTAGAAATGAGTGTATACCCGGTTAATATATGTGATCTGAAATATGACGGAAAATATTTCTTTAAAGGTCAAATTACGTTAAATACATCCGCTGACTCGTACTATAGTCCCTAAAAAAAAAACTTTGTTTGCGTAGAAATGAGTGTATACCATCACCAGAATGTATTAAATATATGACATTGAGTTTAAATACAATGTGAATGTGTATAGGATGCACTGAAAATGATTGATGTGATCACTTTTAGTATTTTGACTTTGTTTGAAAGTGAAAGTAGAGAATGCAAAACACCGGTTTTGCCCGGGCCCGATTTGGTCCAAAATGACGGTTATCATTTTCGCCTGGTGAGTTCTGTCTTGCATAATTTTCTTTGGATTATTTTAAAGCTAGGAGGTAACTCTTTTCAATGATATATGGTGTTCTACATGAGAAACGATTAAAAAGTGTGACAATTGAGGACTGAAACTGGTCGGTTTACATGGAAACAAAGAAGGATTTTTTTGGTGTATTGTAACCTATACAGTTTAATAGTATTTTATGTTACAAACATGCAGGCCAGACTCGGTGTTCAGCTTCTTTAAGTCATGTGATCCGTTAACCCTTTCCCACATACAACAAATCTGCAGCAGACGACTTTGAAAACATGGTGACAAAAACCTGATGAATCTACATAAAAGATAGCTTAATTGTTAAATAAAGTTGAAAGGAGAAATTGCTCATCATGGAGCAATTTCACCTTTGGCCAAAATGTTTTTAAAAGTCGTCTGCTGCAATTGCGACAAAATGCGTCTGCAGGTGGGAATGGATTGTTTCAGTCTATATATTTTCTTGCATGTAGTTTTATAATATGTTTGGTAATTATACTTTCACCACTTATTATAGATTGCTCACGGTATTTCTTGGGTTGTTTTATTTTATTGATTATCGGAATAGTCAGGAATATACTGAACACTTTTACGCTTCTGTCGATCTTTCGAATGTTTCATTTTCTTTCTTCAAATGTTTAAACGCAGAAAAGTCTAAAAATACTCACGATCCTGAAACTTCGTTGGGCATATGAGCCTTTCGACGAGGAAAACGTTCGACTTTGCGTAATGTATCAACCCAGATCAGCCTGCGCAGTTCGCGCAGGCTAACCGGGCCGACACAATTCGTCTCAGGCGGATAGATTGTATAGAGTAATGATTCTTGAAACAGAAAATCCACAGGGGGAGAACAATGTCTGTCCGGGTTGGCCTTCGCGGCATGCTTATGCTGATCCGGGTCAATACTTTACGCAGAGTCCATAATGTTGGTTTTCGCGTGGAACGGCTCATATGGTTCAGTTGTGTAAGGTAATCAAATAGATTTTACCGTCGCTGAATCACAAGTTAAGATCAACTGCGTTAAATAAGAGAAGCTTTTAAAAGCGCCTAGTATTTCACTTTAATTTTTCCTTTCGGATTTTTGATTTTGAGCTTTCCGATGATGAGATGACAACGATTGCATCGCTTAACCAGAATCTAAGGGTCTTCCAAGGACTAATGTAAGGGTATTATATTTCACTTTAATTTTTCCTTTCAGATTTTTGATTTTGAGCTTTCCGATAATGAGATGACAAAGATTGCATCGCTTAACCAGAATCTAAGGGTCTTCCAAGGACTAATGTAAGGTTTTTATCTATTTTGCCCGCTAAATTCAAAATCAAAATTGTGTTATTTTAGACAAAGTCGGAACAGGGTTCGATTCCACCAACAAACTTAAGCGCTAACAAGTATCGTTAGTCATTTACTTAACCCTTTCAGCGCCGAATTGTTCAAAGTAGACTCTTCCATGTTTAAACTCGGACGACTCTATTTTCATATTGTAGGATTTTTGGAATATTTCTATAACTCACAGCCAAACAATGTCGATTTCAGGTGACTCACTTGAATCTGTATTGTTTGCAAAAAGCTCAATATTGCCTTTGGCGCTGAAAGAGTTAAATATTTTTGTCAAAACATCGATGGTGGAACGAGTTCCAACCTTATTTAAGATTTTAAGTATTACTTAGTGCTAAGAAGGGTTCGTGGAATTGGAGCCTATTGGAACATAATCCATCTGTTGCAGAGACGTAAAAGTCCTCGGAATAAGAAATAGGTCAGACAGAAAGATGATACATCTAAACGTATTGTCAGCTGATTGATTCGTTCCCGGTTAATAAATGTGATCTGAAATATGACGCAAAACATTTCTTCTAGATGATATTGTCAAGGGTTAAACACTTTGTGCAGTTTTGATTGATATCTGTCGCTTTAACTCTTTCTTGCAGGGAATCCGCTGTGGTCGAGTGGTTAGCGTCGGTGATTTGAAACCGGGTGTCCCGGGTTCGATCCCCAGTCGCGGCACTACTTTTATGGTGGAGTGCCCTTAAGTAAGGCACATTTTCTAGCCTAGTACTGGTTTGTTTACCCAGGGATCACGAATAAGTGAACTGTCGCCGTGATATAACTGAAATAATGTTGAAAGCGGCGTAAAAACCCAATAAAACAAAAATCTTTCTTGCAGCCTTCAGAATTAAGAACCGTTTAATCGTGTTGCTTTCACTCCTTTTTGCAGACATTGGGGGCGATTTAACCATTTACCAAATATGACCTTTCTTTTATAGTTATCTGTAAGCAAATCTGAGAAAAAGGTCAAACATAGAAAACTTTCAAAGAGTTGAAAGCATAGTAGGAAATGGAAAATTTGAACACAATAAACATTTCTATTTTTATGCCCCCGGAATCTCCGATTCGGTGGGCATATAGTTTTTGGCCTGTCTGTTGGTTGGTTGGTCTGTTGGTCTGTCTGTCTGTCTGTATATGTCTGTCTGCACAAAAAAAACTTTAACCTTGACCACTACTTTTGAACCATAACAGGTACGGCTACCATATTTCACATGTGTATTCCTTGTGACATGACCTTTCTGTCAGTACCAAAATTTTAGACCTTGCGACCTTGACCTTTGACCTAGAGGTTGTCATTCTCGAAAAAAACTTTAACCTTGGCCATTACTTTTGAACCATAACAGATACGGCTACCATATTTCACATGTGTATTCCTTGTGACATGACCTTTCTGTCAGTACCAACATTTTTGACCTTGCGACCTTGACCTTTGACCTAGATGTTGCCATACTAAAAAAAAACTTTAACCTTGGCCATTTCTTTTGAACCATAACAGGTACGGCTACCATATTTCACATGTGTATTCCTTGTGACATGACCTTTCTGTCAGTACCAACATTTTTTACCTTGCGACCTTGACCTTGACCTAGATGTTGCCATTCTCGAAAAAAACTTTAACCTTGGCCATTTCTTTTCAACCATAACAGGTATGGCTACCATATTTCACATGTGTATTCCTTGTGACATGACCTTTCTGTCAGTACCTTGCGACCTTGACCTTGACCTAGATGTTGCCATTCTCGAAAAAAACTTTAACCTTGGCCATTACTTTTGAACCATAACAGGTATGGCTACCATATTTCACATGTCAGTACCAACATTTTTGACCTTGCGACCTTGACCTTTGACCTAGATGTTGCCATTCTCGAAAAAAACTTTAACCTTGGCCATTACTTTTGAACCATAACAGATACGGCTACCATATTTCACATGTGTATTCCTTGTGACATGACCTTTCTGTCAGTACCAACATTTTTGACCTTGCGACCTTTACCTTTGACCTAGATGTTGCCATTCTCAATTTTTTTTTAACCTTCCCCACTACTTTTGCACAATAACAGGTAATGCTACCATATTTCACATGTGTATACCTTGCGACCTTGACCTTTGACCTAGATGTTGCCATTGGGGGGCATCAGTGTTTCACAAACACATCTTGTTTCTTAAATGTTTTCAGATGTCGTCTGGTGTCGGGTGATTTTATTTATAGATCCGATATACAAATTAAATGCATGATTTTAGCTGATTAACCCTTTCCCTCATACGACAAGTTTGCAGCACGACTTTGAACATATTTTTTCAAAGTGGAAAACATTGTGGCAAAAGGAGAAATTGCTCGTTTTGAGCAATTTCTTCTTTTGTCACTATGTTTTTTCAAAAAGCCGTCTGTTGCAGAGGCGTCAGAAAGCCTTTATATGAGGGAAAGGAGTTAAAAATTCGTCCAGATCTGTCCAGAAACACTCGATTGCTTAACGAGGTTTCTGCAACACAAGCAAAAAGCATGTGATTAATGAGAACCGGGTAGTTTTTAGCTCGCCAGTACGAAGTACAGGAGAGCTTATGTGTTACCCCCGGCGGCGTCGGCGGCGTCGGCGGCGTCGGCGGCGTCGGCGGTGGCGTAGACACCTAGGTTTAAGGTTTGGGTTTAAGGTTTGTGTTTAAGGTTTTCATTTGGGTTTTAAGGGTTTATACCTTTAGCAACCATTTGTCATCCATCTACGCACACCACTACACCCGTCCTGACCCTGGGTCAAGGTCAAGGTCATTTCTACTTGGTTCTACTTGGTTCAGTTACAAGGTTTAAGGTTTGCGTTTAACGTTTAACATATCACTCTGCATTCACTATTATGACATTGATTGCTTTCATATTTAGTTTATACATTTAGGAACTATTGGTCATCCATCTACGCACACCACTACACCCGTTCTGACCCTGGGTCAAGGTCAAGGTCATTTCTACTTGGTTCAGTTACAAGGTTTAAGGTTTGCGTTTAACGTTTAACATATCACTCTGCATTCACTATTATGACATTGATTGGTTTCATATTTAGTTTATACATTTAGGAACTATTGGTCATCCATCTGCGCACACCACTACACCCGTCCTGCACCTGGGTCAAGGTCAAGGTCATTTCTACTTGGTTCAGTTACAAGGTTTAAGGTTTGCGTTTAACGTTTAACATATCACTCTGCATTCACTATTATGACATTGATTGCTTTCATATTTAGTTTATACATTTAGGAACTATTGGTCCATCTACGCACCCCACTACACCCGTCCTGACCCTGGGTCAAGGTCAAGGTCATTTCTACTTGGTTCTGTTATATGGTTTAAGGTTTCTGTATAACATATCACTCTGCATGCATTATTATGACATTGATTGCTTTCATATTTAATTTATACGTTTATGAACTATTGGTAATCAATCTACGCACACCACTACACACTTCCTGACCCTGTGTCAAGGTCAAGGTCATTTCTACTTGGTTCTGTTACAAGGTTTAAGGTTTGCTTTTAACGTTTAACATATCACTCTGCATTCACTATTATGACATTGATTGCTTTCATATTCAGTTTATACATTTAGGAACTATTGGTCATCCATCTACGCATACCACTACACCCGTCCTGACCCTGGGTCAAGGTCAAGGTCATTTCTACTTGGTTCAGTTACAAGGTTTAAGGTTTGCGTTTAACGTTTAACATGTCACTCTGCAGTCACTATTATGACATTGATTGGTTTCATATTTAGTTTATACATTTACGAACTATTGGTCATCCATCTACGCACACCACTACACCCGTCCTGACCCTGGGTCAAGGTCAAGGTCATTTCTACTTGGTTCAGTTACAAGGTTTAAGGTTTGCGTTTAACGTTTAACATGTCACTCTGCAGTCACTATTATGACATTGATTGGTTTCATATTTAGTTTATACATTTACGAACTATTGGTCATCCATCTACGCACACCACTACACTCGTCCTGACCCTGGGGTCAAGGTCAAGGTCAAGATCATCCTAGTTACACTTTGTTTTGAGGCAAACAATATGGAATTCTGT
Source organism: Serripes groenlandicus (assembly GCA_031761405.1). NCBI lineage: Eukaryota > Metazoa > Mollusca > Bivalvia > Cardiida > Cardiidae > Serripes > Serripes groenlandicus. The sequence continues at coordinate 204,598,773 of JASEVX010000001.1, forward strand.
GCCTTATATATATATATATATATATATATATATATATATATATATATAAAAATATTTACTCTTGTGACTTTTCAATACCCTGCATATACATTTTTTTTATAGAGAACAAATCTAAATACCACTTTATAAACAGCACCCCTAGGCGAGCTCCATTGTCATCTGACAATTCTTGTTAACGATTAGTGTCTGAATCGTGACGATTTGGGGGAGGGCGGGGGCTGAAATACGATCTCGGATCTATGAATTGGCTTACATTGTCAGTCGGATATTACACGATTCTCTTGATGTTTTTTTCAGTTTTATAGGACATCCAGAATATCCATTCGATGAACCGCTGTGAACACTTGGGAGACTCTTTATGTTACATATAAAATGACACTAACATTGTAGCGTTGTAATAACATTAAAAGTTCTTTCAACAAAACTGTATTGTTATAATATATATACAGGATTTCTATAAATGTGTAATAATGATAACATAATAACGGGTCCAAAAGGACCAGAATCATTAGGCAAAAAACACATTCCATCATCATGTTTTTTGTCAAATTAATATGACTTGAGGAAACTGGTCGAATGTCGACAAAGAAATATCTAAATAAAAGAATTTCAAAATCAGATATGTATTGTCTAAGGATATAGCTTCCTAAAGTTAACACGTTGGGCATCAAGTCAAAAACAGCCCCATTGCTCGCCAAAGTGTTCGGAGAAGAAGTTTTTTCAATGTTTCACCATAGCCATGCAATGTAAAACAACCCGCCACCAGGAGGCTATAAATAACTGAACAATTAATGTGTTGATGGAGTTTGGCAGAGGGTCACCCTAGGAACATTTCTATATAATTATTTGGGAGTTTGCGATCAAATAAGCCAATATGACCCCAAGATGAATTTGAAAGAACAAGTATACAATATAATCGTAATTGACACCCATTTCGAAACTTCCAAAAGCACCGCCTCGTGTGTATAGAGGTAGAACGTCCGCCTCGGTGCGGGAGGTCGTGGGTTATATCCCCGGCTGGGTCATATCAAATTCTTTAATTGATAGTAATGGCTGCCCTCCTTGGCGCTCAGGGTTTCAGGGTAAGCATAACGACTGACTGACTGGTGTCAGGATAGACCAGTAGTACTGGTAATTTTCCCATGAAACGTCATAATATAACTGAAACATTGTTAAAAGCGGCATAAACACCACACAATCAATCAAATCGCCTTTTGTCCGTTGTCTGCGTCGTCGTGCGACGTGCGTCAACATCTTCTCGTCAGTAACCAGTGGGTCAATGGGGATGAAACTTCACAGAAAGCATCCTCTCAATGACATCACAAGAATTCCTTTAAATTGTTGGGATCCATGCAGAATTCTGGTTTCCATGGCAACGAAACGAAAAAACTTTAAAATTCTTCTTCAACCAAACTGGTTGGCAGATATTCAAATAATTTTGTAGAAATGTTCCTTGGATGACCTTCTATCAGATTTCTTCGAGCCATGCTGATTGGTCGAAAAACGTTGCCGCCAGAGGTGGGGCTGTTTTGCCTTACATGGCTAAAGTGAAAACTTTAAAAGAGTTCTCCTCCAAAAGTGTCTGGCCGATTTTCAAATAGTTTTGCAGAAATGTTCCTTAAGTGACCCACTATAAGATTCCTTCAAGCCATGTTGATTGGTCGAAAAACATGGCCCTACAGGGCAGGGCTATTTTTTTCCCTTTATGGCTATAGTGAAAACTTAAAAAATCGTCTCCTCCGAATGTGTCTTTGCCGATTTTCAAATAATTTTGTAGAAATGTTCCTATCAGATTCCTTCAAGCCATGTCGATTGGTTGAAAACTATGGCCTCCAGGGGGCGGGGCTTATATAGCTAAAGTGGAAAAAATAATATCAGGTGAGCGATCGATCCATCATGGCCCTCTTGATTTGTGTGGCATAATTAGATTTCATACAAATTAACTTGTAAGTGTTGTATCGTTAACTGCCCAACAGACCAGTTATCAAGCAGTTATTACATCCAGCGAATGTCAAAGTATATATCCTCGGGCCATTTCAAAACATTTTTGACGAGTAAACTAGTTTTCAAATTAATCATATTGAACGATGAAAGGAATAAAATAAAACATTTTTTTTTCGCATACTAATCTAAATTAGTTATAAAATCAAATGAAGCACACCTGCGACCAGTATAATTTCAGATCAGCGTGATCAGATATCAGAGATATTCCAGAAACCTTCACTGACTGAATTGTAAGTATCGAAGTCTCTGGTGAGATATTATGTTTGGGATTAATTGTTTTCTGATTATTTGTGAGCCGATCTCCGGTAGTTCAGTCGGTAACGGCGCGAGATGTCAATCCAGGGGTGCGAGGTCGAACCCAAGCACGGCTAACATATTTTCTGACGTTTGACAAAAGTCAATGCGACAAGCATCATTCATTCTCCACCAATGTGCTAACAGTCTATGGGAAAAGCAACCATTTGCTTTGAAATAATAATGTGCGGAGTCCTGGTTTGAGAATGACAGGAAATAAGGGGTAGATATTATTGTTTGGTGGTTCTTTTTGGAAACGGAGTTAAAACCCCAATCAATCTGATGAATGGCATCGAAAGATGTATCAAGGTTGATTCAGATTACTGTGGTGCAAAAACAATCATTTTCATTGTAAGCGACCTTATTAGTCGCCGGGCAGAAGCCCGCGACTTCTATTTTTAATAGGTTTTCGGAAATCACATGGGAGGGGGGATTATTATTAGAAAGAAACACAGTTAGATGTCTTGAACATATTACAATTGTGTTTGTTTAAAAACACTAAGTAATGACACATCTAAAATGAAATAAATATTCCGATCTTTTAGGTATTTTCAGTTTCTATATTTTGACTCGCATTTATGTTTTTTTGTTTTATTTACGAAGACAAAACAGTCCCTATTAGCTAGACTGGTATACTTTATTTTACACTATATACTACATGTACTCAAAAGGCGATAACTACAAACCTTTAAGTCGCAGTCTAATTTGTTTACATACGCGCACCTGCTTGAAGCGTGACTCGCGAATACCAACTGCGTAGATCAATCTCCTTTGCAGAGAGCCGTCTCTTTACACTCACTTACAAATAGTAAATCGTATGTGATTTAAAATGTTTATTTGGTTCGAAACAAATGAAGAAAAGAACAAACCGAGATAAAACTAGTTTTAATAGAAAAATTACTTTGAACGAACACACTCTGCCTATAAAGAGAGTTTCAAGAACGACACCTCTGCGAATAAGAAAGAATCGGGTCTTTCGTACAAAATTAGTTCGTCCTTGACAATTTTAAATGTGTCATTTAATTCCCTAAAGGCATATTGCTTCCGATCTGCATATTGTTATGCATCATTGACACAAGGGCGCTCATCATCATATCATTTTAAAACATGAGTAGTTTGTTATTTTCGTTATAAAAAAGAAAGGAAAGAATTAAGATAAATTAACATGTTGTAGGGCTCAGTTTATGTTCGAAATTAAGTTTAAATTATACAACAATTTGAATGAGATTTAACTGTTTAGTTGATATTATATTTCGAAGGTGGTCTAATTTATAAATATTGGACTACATTTCAACATTTGTTAAAGTATGATATAATTAGGATGCCAAGCTAATATCATTTTGAGAAAAAGAGAAAACTCATGTCTTCAGCGATTTAACCCTTAACTCATTGTTCTAAAAGTAGATTGCTGCAAAGGTGTCCACTGTTGACTTTAATAGAGGAAAGGTAAAATGACGTGCTATTGCATGCAAATCCTAAATTGTCTGTTTTGTGGTTTTATTGAAAAATAATAAAATTCAAATATTCTGACAAACATCTTGAAAAGTGTATGTGGAATTCACAAATCTTATAATTATTCCCTAATGAAAGCACTGTATACATACTAAGACTAATGATTGGCAAGATTAATCATTTCCTTTACTGTTTATGATCAATAATTAGTTGGTTGTGTGTATGGGCAACCAACTTTGGGATGGAGATTGATCATAAACAATGAAAGGCTTCAATTATCATTCACTTCGTTGACAAAACAATGCAAGTTATGATACATTTTCTCTTGACCCCACCCCTGATGTTCCAATATGCCCCTCAGTTGATAACTGTTTATTCAACTACTATAATGTTAGTGTTCTGCATAACTGCACTATGGATATCCGGCGACATTGATGCGTTGCATCAACTTTCTCTTGTAAACCTTATATATCAGAAAAGTCAAGACAGTACTAGAACAGAGATGACAAAAACATATATTTACCCACAGAGTCGTACTTGATAAACATAGGAGTGTGCGACCTTACAGTGCCGCGGTATGAAGACAGCCGGACAAGAAAGTGGTGGACAGTTGATCTGATTGACCATGTTTAACAGCTGGTTAACCGGCAGAACGCCCCTCAGATTGGATATTGAGTTACTTCTTTTTTTGACGTTTGACAAAAGTCAATGCGAGAAGCGTCATTCGTCTTCCATCACTGTGCTAACAGTCTATGTGGAAAAGCAGCCAGCTGCTTGGACAGAATATTGCGCGGATAACTGGTGTGAGAATGACAGGAAAAACATGGGTAGATATTATTGGATTTTTTTGGAAACAGAGTTTTAACCCCAATTAATCTGATTAACTGCATCGGTAGATGTATCAAGGTTGAATCAGATTATTACTGTCGTACAAATCAATCATTTTTATTTTAAGCGACATAATAAACCTTTTATATCAGAAAAGTAAAGACATTACTAGAACAGAGATGACGAAATTAAATATTTACCCATCAAAATGTGAATTTTGCCAACTTCCGTCGAAAGCAGAACATCCGGGTCTCCATGAAGGACAGCCAGCACAGGGTCGTCCTTGATAAACATAGGAGTGTGCGACCTGACAGTGCCGCGGTATGAAGACAGCCGGACAAGGAAGTGGTGGACAGTTGATCTGTTTGACCATGTTTAACAGCTGGTTAACCGGCAGAACGCCCCTCAAATTTGATATTGAGTTACTTCCGGTATTAAGAGCATTTGAGCCGGAAATGGCGTCATTTCCAAAGTTTGTTCTTCCAGTGTTTGTATTGATGTTATCCGTATTCTTATTCGCCTCATTTGTGTTAATAATATCTCGGTTGTTATCGCCAATGATGCATCCTACACGCCATTTAGGACATCGATAGCATGTTTAGACATTCAAGTACAGATATCACGTCACTTCCCTACATTCAAGAGGAATATACTTCCTATTGCATTTCAGTAATGAACATTTCATCTTGTCCGCTGGAGTAGATTTCTGGGAGGACACAGCCTTCTCTCCAAACTGGACAATTAAAAAACACGCTTTACCCTTAAACTGGAACGGGGTCTGTTCACGGCAATCTCGTGCACAGATGTGCACAGATGTTACATTACATACTTGCTCGCTGTTTAACAGGCGCTCCATGTGCACACATGTTACAATAATACTTGCTCGCTGTTTAACAGGCGCTCCATGTGCACACATGTTACAATAAATACTTGCTCGCTGTTTAATAGGCGCTCCATGTGCACACATGTTACAATTAATACTTGCTCGCTGTTTAACAGGCGCTCCATGTGCACACATATTACAATACATACTTGATTGCTGTTTAACAGGCGCTCCATGTGCACACATGGTACAACAATACTTGCTCGCTGTTTAACAGGCGCTCTATTTGCACATACTTATCTCTCTAGTTATCTCTAATAACTCTGTTGGCGAGCGGATTGCATGTTCATTGCAAGCCTGCAATGAACATGCAATCCGCTCGCCAACAGAGTTATTTCTACTATGGCAACGGGTCTTGGTGGCACCAGTGTTTGACACGCTTCTCTTACTGTTGGGCATTTACGACACATTTTCCCTAAACATTCATACAGCTCTCCCCCCCCCTGAAAACACGCAGGAGGTAACTGAGGTAAATCCCACGCAATTAACGGGCCTGCTACTTCTGGAAGTGTTGGCTGCACTGGACCACCGGGACAACGAGACTAAATTAACGGAAAGAAAATGCCGGTGGAGACCTAAATTAACCACGTTAACAAAACGGAACGGTTGACAGTTATTCATAGACCTCATGGATGGTGTATGAGATGAATTGACAATCATTTTCATCCTGTAATGAATAGTGTTTTGTGAATACTGCGTAAAATAAAATAGAAACTGTATTCATGTCTTTGTTTTTTCTTTTACCCATTGAGCTACTTATTTAAAGTACACTGTCATGAAATCATTGATCGGAGATCTTTCAAATTCGGATGTACTCATATCTTGATGACAGCTTTCAGATGATATACAAATTGTAAACATCGGTTCAAAACTAAGGAAAATATGACCATTTCAAGATATAAGACGTCACTTCCGGTTTACAGACACATCAGACTTCCGGTATGACCTCCTCAATCGATAGAGTTTACAAAACCCTTTGCAACGAGTCCAATCTGAAATTTAACTGTTTAATGCACTAACTGAGTTTTAACTGCGATAACTAGAGAGATAAGTATGTGCAAATAGAGCGCCTGTTAAACAGCGAGCAAGTATTGTTGTACCATGTGTGCACATGGAGCGCCTGTTAAACAGCAATCAAGTATGTATTGTAATATGTGTGCACATGGAGCGCCTGTTAAACAGCGAGCAAGTATTAATTGTAACATGTGTGCACATGGAGCGCCTATTAAACAGCGAGCAAGTATTTATTGTAACATGTGTGCACATGGAGCGCCTGTTAAACAGCGAGCAAGTATTATTGTAACATGTGTGCACATGGAGCGCCTGTTAAACAGCGAGCAAGTATGTAATGTAACATCTGTGCACATGGAGCGCCTGTTGAAAAGCGAGAACATATTTATTGTAACATGTGTGCACATGGAGCGCCTGTTAAAAAGCGATCAAGTATCAATTGTAACATGTGTGCACATAGAGCGCATGTTAAACAACGAGCAAAAATGTATTGTAACAGGTGTGCACATGGAGCGCCTGTTGAAACACGAGCAAGTATTATTGTAACATGTGTGCACATAGAGCGCCTGTTAAACAACAAGCAAGTATCTACTGTAACATGTGTGCACATGGAGCGCCTGTTGAACAGCGAGCAAGTATTAATTGTAACATGTGTGCACATGAAGCGCCTGTTGAAACACGAGCAAGTATTATTGTAACATGTGTGCACATAGAGCGCCTGTTAAACAACAAGCAAGTATCTACTGTAACATGTGTGCACATGGAGCGTCTGTTGAAAAGCGAGCAAATATTAATTGCAACATGTGTGCACATGAAGCGCCTGTTGAAACACGAGCAAGTATTAGTGTAACATGTCTGCACATGAAGCGCCTGTTAAACAACGAGCAATTATGTATTGTAACATGTGTGCACATGGAGCGCCTGTTGAAAAGCGTGCAAGAATTAGTTGTAACATGGTTGCACATGGAGCCCCTGTTAAACAACGAGCAAGTATGTATTGTAACATGTGTGCACATAGAGGGCCTGTTGAAAAGCGAGCAAGTATTAATTGTAACATGTGTATACATTGAGCGCCTCTTGAAAAACGAGCAAGAATGCATTGTAACATGTGTGCACATGAAGCGCCTGTTAAACAACGAGCAAGTATTTATTGTAACATGTGTGCACATGAAGCGCCTGTTAATCAACGAGCAAGTATTTATTGTAACATGTGTGCACATAGAGTGCCTGTTGAACAGCGAGCAAGTATTAATTATAACATGTGTGCACATGGAGGGCCTCTTGAACAACGAGCAAGAATGTATTGTAACATGTGTGCACATGAAGCGCCTGTTAAACAGCGAGCAAGTATTTATTGAAACATGTGTGCACACGAAGCGCCTCCTAAACAGCGAGCAAGTATTTATTGTAACATGTGCACATAGAGTGCCTGTTAAAAAGCGAGCAAGTATTAATTGTAACATGTCTGCACATGGAGTGTCTGTTTAACAACGAGCAAGTATTTATTGTAACATGTCTGCACATGGAGTGTCTGTTAAACAACGAGCAAGTATTTATTGTAACATGTGTGCACATGGAGCGGCTCCTAAACAGCGAGCAAGTATTTATTGAAACATGTGTGCAAATGATCGCTTGTTAAACAGCGAGCAAGTCTTTATTGCAACATGTGTGCAAATGGAGGGCCTATTAAACAGCGAGCAAGTATGTATTGTAACATTTGGACAAACGGAGAGCCTGTTAAACAGCGATAAAACATTAATTGTAACACATGTGAAAACAGAGCGCCTGTTAAACAGCGATGTATATAGACGATTTTGATTATCTTTATATGGTACTACTCGACAATATTCAACTTATCCTCTCCTTATGAAAACAAAGACCTTAATTGTTGTAAGGTGTACATGCTGTTTTAGCAAATAATTTGTTTCATAAAACAAATTAGAAACTAAATGAAATTTCATGTATGACATTAAAGTGTATATCTTTGGACAAAGGTCAAAATCGAATCAATAGGGGGACACACAAATGGGGCGTCTTGACACTTTCTCACAAACAGAACTTTTCTGACGCCTCTGAAGCAGACGACTTGTGAAATCGTTTTGGCGTGAAGGAAACAAAATGCTCATAATGAGCAATTTCTCCTTTTGCGACAATATTTTCTTTTTCATTCATAAATCAACCTTTCATTTTTACTAATGTCCTACATAGTATTGTCTTGGTATCTTCAAAGTCGTCTACTGCAGATTTGTCGTATGTGGGAAAGAGTCCACGCGATTCCCGGCCGAATCATACCAAAGACTTAAATAATGACAGTTATGGCTGTCCTTTTGTCATGGTATATGAAAATTATTGCGCGGGTGCATCAACTCCAGCGCATATATTGGTTGTGTTTAGAACTACCACTGGTGCAATGGACTTGCGCATGCGCCGTGTTAATCGTCTTGATCGCGCATGCGCCGTATTTTACCGTCAGCTCTCGGATATTTCCGTAGCAGCTCGAGACTAAACTAGTTCGAGTTTGATTAAGATTAGTTAACCAGTCTATTTATATGCGAGTATGTTTTTTTATAATTAAAATGTAAATTAAAACCATAGTGTAACGTGTACCGGCGTTATGCCATCGCAGGTCACCCATCCAGGCACTAACCGCAATGAACGTTGCTTAACTTTACGAAAAGGTCAACCACTCTACCAACGTCGCTATAAAAGCCGGCTTCCCAACAAGGTCGTAGAAGTGATATTTATACCTATACCCCGTTCCCGTTACATTTCTCCCTCTTTTCTGTTAACTTCGACCCGAAGTCACACATCTGAACACATGCAGTATACCAGAGCGGAGTCCATGTAACATCACTGGGAGCCACCGGGGTTTTAATAACAGGAAAATGGGAATACTTTCATAAATGCGAAGTTATTGTGCTAAATTTTGCGATTTTAAGAATATATTAAGGGAAAAAAAGGACGGGCATGCGCAGACAAATGTTTACAATAATTTTGGGAGATCGAGGTCAACACGTTGGGAAAAGGTATTTTACGTAATTAACTAAAAAACTATAGTTATCATATATGTATATCATATATTTAAAAGCGGGTTTCGTGTTTTTCGAATCAAACAGTATTTCTTAAGCCATAAAATACTGATTCCCGCGCTAACATCCAAATTGCTGCATCTTGCAGCAACTCTTGTGTACCGTTATGTTCAATTTAGGTTAACGTCGATGAGTTAGAGGTCGCCGTGAGGGCGGCCATTGATGCCGGGTACCGCCATATCGACACAGCGTGGAACTATGGGACAGAAGAAATTATCGGCAAGGCGATTTCAGCTAAAATAGCAGAAGGCGTGATTAAAAGGGAAGACATCTTTGTGACTACTAAGGTATGGTTGTTCAAGTTATGATCCCCCATTTAGCACGTGTTTTTCCGTTGATTATAATCTGATGAACTCACTGTTAGAAACAGTGAATTAACAAGTGACCATACTCACTGTTAATCCGCATGTATATGTCATTAGTAAGTCAAGGAATGAACTGAACAGAACAATTTCAGATGCAAATATATTTCCATTCGTTAACACTAAAAGAGCCGTTTCACTATATCGGCGTCTTTCTTGCAATCGAAAGGGGTACTTAATGGCATCTCCTTGTAAATCTGCATGCAGATATCTAGATAGGCCTTAGGAGCATTTTTAATGATCTAAATACATCATCTTACACTCAAACCCTTTGTTGTGGGTACTCATAGAATAGCATCACCGATTCTTTTGAGTACCCAAACTATAGGGTTTGGTTAAGCGATAAGCGAGATATTGAGGGGAAAAGACCAGTTTAATCTGTACTCAGAATGTGTGCTCAAGTATCCGATTGGTCTGAATAAAATTTGTTCTCCAAATTGACCAATCAGAAGCCTCATTTGGAGCATGGAGCTAATTTCTGAGCACTGAGAACGTTTTCAGAGTTTATAGTCTCGGAACCTGGACTATTTTCATACGTAAGCCTACACTTATGAATTAATACAAGTGTTAGCGACGATTTGAAATATATGTTAATTAGTACAAACAGTAAAACTTCAAAATATATAATTGTTTATGCATTAAGACGTCATTTATAAGACGTTCTTTTTTCAAGGAAAAAGCCAAACAACTGATGCGCATCTTTTGCTTTGTGGTATTTATTTTTAAATCTCCGGTTGTTTGCATCGATTAAGGTTACGCTGACGTTTAACTTGCAAGGACGAACTGCTAGCCTATGTTTGATCAGAAAATACATTTCGGATGTTGCCATATGTAACATACAGGCGGACAATGTAGACATTATGGTGAGAATGTGTGTATGCACGTTGACACCGAGTCTACAATGTTCGCATGCGGAAGCAACAATAACCCGAATCGCCATTCGCAGCTCAAATCAATAATATCATTACATTTACAGCTCTGGAACACACATCACAACCCAAATATGGTGATGAATGCTCTCAAAGACTCTCTACGGAAACTTAAACTGGATTACATAGATTTGTTTTTGATTCATTGGCCTATAGCCTTACAGGTTAGTATTTTAAGTACTAGTTATTGACGCCGCGTGGAAGCGCGGCGTCAGTATGGGATAGGTTTTAATTTTGAACCATGGGATGACGTAATCGAAAAGGGAGCAACCAACATTATTATTGTTAAGAAAAACTCTGTTATATGTTTGAAAAAACAACCTTCATGAATAAATAAATTGTATAGAATGATTCAAGAAACAGCAAGATACAAAATACGTATGTCTTCTACCGTTATTACAAAACTTTAGACACATTTAATTTGTATTTAATAACTTTCCCCCAACTTCCTAGGCTACGCCTTTTTAATAGTTTGGTTTACGATCCGATTCATCAAAGCTCAGTAAACAGTTTCTGGCGATGTTTTTGCCTATTTACAATATTGAGATTTTTAATTAAATGGGTAATCTTTAAAAAGTCAATGATGATTCATTTTAATTACTACATATTACAGTATAATTCTAGAAACTGTAAAAACAACGTTAACCCAACTATGCAATAGGCAGGGCCGTAACGTGACCCATTCTATCATTTGTAAATACAGCATGTCATCGCTTGGCGATTTTGGTTATTATTATTTAATAGACGACAAGGTGTCATCGGTTCCCATAGAGTAATCAAGTTGTCTCTGCTTCCTTCCGTTATGAAAACTTCGCTATGTTCACGATTTCACCCGATTTCTAAAATTCATTGGATTCGTACTCGGTTTCTCATGTTCGTTCGAGATGAACGATTCGTACCAACTGGTTTTCGCTCTTTGCTCTTGGAGAACTGACTTTACCATTTTCTTTTGTCTATTTTTCAGTTTTTTTACTGGCATGTTTAAAACGATTAAGCTGAGATTACAAACAATCAAAACAGACTTAATAATTCTTGCTATATGTTGACTATATATGTGAACTTTCATAATGCTCAATCTTGATCATAAATATCTTTATAATTTTTTTTAATTACTTCGTATTTTTTGTTTATATAGTCGATCTTATGTCATGACGAATTGTGCGTCCGTGTTGATTGGTTTAAAAACATGGCCGCAAGGGGCCGGGGTTGTTTTACTTTATATGGCTATATGAATATTCCTTTTTAATTACTTCGTATTTTTTGTTTATATAGTCGAGCTTATGTCATGGCGAATTGTTCGTCCGTGTTGATTGGTTTAAAAACATGGCCGCAAGGGGGCGGGGATGTTTTACTTTATATGGCTACAGTGAACACTTTAAATATTTTCTTTTCCAAAAATATCCGGCCAATTAATCATTTGTAGAAATGTTCCAGGCTTTGGTGAAACTCTATCAGATTCCTTTAAGCAATCATATGGCTGCACTGTTTTGCTTTATATTGTTTTAGTGAAACTTTAAAAATCTTCTCCGAAAGTATCTTGCCGATTTCCGAATTGTTTTGTATGAATATTCCTTGGGTGACCCTCTATCAGATTAGTTCATGCCATGTTGATTGGTTGAAAAACATGACCACCAGGGGGCGGGGCTGTTTTGACTCATATATATGACTATAGTGAAAACTTTAAAAATCTTCTTCTCCACAATCTCCACAAGTATCTATCCAAATAATTTGAAAAAATGTTCCTTGTCTGACTCTCTATCAGATTCATTCCAGCCATGTTGATTGATGGATAACCGTAGCGCCCCCTCCCCCACCCCACCCCACCCCACAGGAGGTGGGGCTGTTTTGCCTTATATGGTAATAGTGATAACTTTAAAAATCTTTTTCTCCGAAAGTATGTGGAAGATTTTAAAATAATTTTGTTGCCGCCTAATGCAGTGGAACGATACTGGCCCATTTGGGCCTCTTGTTACATCCGCCATATCTTGCGAGTACAAGTAGTCTGCTTGACACAGGGACAATCAGGTAAAAAGGACTGAACAATAAAAACACATCATTATACAATTAAAGAGCCAATCTAATAAAATGGTTTGAAAACAATATGGTTCTATTCAATTAAAATTATCAATCGTGTAAAAATGATTGACAGATAAATGTGTCTTTTACAATTAACAGGGCAAATCATGTGAAAACGACTGCCAGGTAAATGTGTTTCCATGTTTCAATGCAAAATGACCAGACTTAATATGTAAAACTTTTTAACATTTAGTACTATTAACTAGTTGCAATCTTTGTTATGATTAAATACTATATCACACCACCAGAAAATAAATCATTTTCAATCTCTCCCTCACTTACTAGGACAGCAGTTTAACAGATCCACTGGTACCAAAAGATGAAAATGACAAAGTTGTGTGGACAGTTCATAAACTCGAGGACGTTTATAAGGTAGGTAATCAATACCGAAACGAGACCTGGTCCAGAGAAATCAACCTTAGTGTATTTATTACAAGTGTGTATGAAGATTATTCTTCACCTCAATGCGATCTGATCCAAAATTATTGATATAGTCTGTCCAAAGGGTATTTTAAAAGTTATGTGTCTGACTGTCGTCCAGCTAACAGTTATGTGAAAAGACGGTCGAGTGCTATGTTTCTCCTGCGAATACATATGAGCTGTTCCACCAAAAACCCTACATTATAGACTCTGCGTAATGTATCGACCAGATCAGCCTGCACAGTTCGTGCAGGCTAATCCGGGCCGACACATTCCGTCTCAGGGAGATAAGGTATAGAGTAATGATTCCTGAAACAGAAAATCCACAGGAGGCGAAAAGTTTCTATCCGGGTTATCCTGCACGGCATACTTAAGCTGATCTGGGTCGATACTTTACGCAGAGTCCATACTGTTGGTTTTCTCGTGGAACGGCTCATATCCTCTCAACAACGAGTCCTATGTAGGATTGACAACACACGGTAACTAGGCACCGTAAGACCACATACTTCTACCTAACTAGCCTTGGATGACAGCTCATCTAGGAGAAGAGAATTGTATTTTCAACACCCTGCCTGTTGATTAGAACGTTAGTACCTTCAAGATAAATCACCCTGTTCTTCCATGTTGGGGGGTTTATACATAGATCCGAGATCATACTTTATGCCACTTCCATCCTCACGCATCATAAATAACCCAACAATTAATCGTTAAAACTACCGATGTCTCATGCATCACAAGGCTTTTGCTTGTAAACCGCGTTTGGCAATTGAATGTACCGGACAGAACATGTCGATTTGTTTACTTTAATTTGTTCATCTAATTTGTATTTTGGATCTATGAATCGTAGGCATATCCAACAATCTGTCTTCTCCGGTTTCACTCAATAACTTTTATCGATATTTCACCTAATCGATCGCCGGAGTTTCTTATCTTTCGGCAGTTTACGAAGATAACCGACGCAATTCGTAGTGGTCATAAATCATAAATCATCAGGGTAATTCAAACGGATTTAGCAGTTTTAATCTTGGTAGGTTAACGGTTTTATTATAGGGATATGCTATATTTAAACGAGCATAGCAAAATTTGTGTTTTACGTTTTAATATAAAATCAAGTTTAAAATTGATTTTTCATAAAAAAATAACCATTAATTTAATTAAAAAAAAGCCGAATCATGAATTTATAATAAAGTGTTTAATTAAAAAATATAATCCGAGCAGTTATACTTTGGTCATTAAAAAACAAAGAGATTCACTTAGGGCTGACTTCAACCACCAATATAAAACTGAAAGTCGCTATATATATACATGTATATAAAAAAAAAAAAAATCAAAAATGATAATGTAACATTTTTAACTTCTCAGCTTAATATGCAGATTTTAGCTATTTTGTATACGAAGATCAGAACCCATACTTCATAAGTTTGAAAATAAATTCAATCCAACCTGTATCAAAATAAACAATACAGAAAATCCATTATTCAGAAATGATATTAAATATTTTCATGAAGCTGATAACAATAATAATAAATATTATGTCGTAACTTTTAATTTAACACAAGTACATCTATTTTAAGTCACGCTGATAATAACAAATGGCAGAAAATGTCAATCCTGGTTTTTATGACCCAATTAACTTATAAAACGCCCGAGGCAGTGTCTATTAGAGCATTACAGATTAACCTGAATACACACATTTGACACTTATAATAATACATTAAAATTGAGATGATGTTTTGAAAAACAGCATTAAAAATAAAAACGGTATCCATTGAGAGTTCTCATAAACAGTATTAAAAAAAAAGAAAATACATTTTGTAGTTTTAATTAACTTGGGTAGAAATAATAGTGTGTTAATAACAAAAGGGTTATCTTAATAACACAAATTGTGTTTCCTTAATTCTTTTCACATTTTATATAAAAATTACAAGAAGCTGGCATATTTTTATTGCAAAAAGGTAGCAATTAAAATGTTTTTATTTGTATATTATGAAAACAGTTTTTATGATATCAGGAATAGTGTATACTGCATTTCCGTTTGCACAGAAATATTGTCAACATACATTAACACTTTGTGAACAATAAGTGTATTAATCTAAGATGATTTTAGTAAAGTTAATAACATTTGTGTAGATTACATGATTTTTTGTTTTTGTTTTTTATTACGCATCAAACGTATGTATTTAACAGTTTTTGGTCAGTATTATTTCCATAACCAACATCGGATAATCAATCCTAGTGAGATTGACAACGTATCATGTATACTTATTTTTCGCTGATACTCAAAATTAATTATTATTCCTATTCTTTTAACACATTTAAATATGACAAATACATAATTGGCCTTAATTTATAGGTAATATTTATGTCAACGGCGGGCTATTATTTAATAATATTCCTATTGTTATTGCGCGAGGATAAAAACTATTTGATTAAACTCTTAATTCAATCCTTAATTATCCAGATATTTAAAACCTGCCCTGAAGGAGTAAGATTTTATTGCCCTGCAATAAAACATCGAAGTCATAAAACCAGTAGCGGTGAAATCCGATTAACTTCGTAAGTTTCCGCTGCTGTTTGACGGACTCCACCGAACACAAAAAATACTTACATGTTGTTTGACAAAAGCATTAATTCCCCCGCCTAAATTTTTCTTAATTTCATAAAAAATGATATCCTTCTTTAAACAAATGAATATACTTTACGAATGTGAATGCGAACTTATAAAAAGTTTAAAGGAAAACAAGTTATAACTAATTAACCAACGAAATTTGATGGCAATTTCTGTGTAATTATCAAAAATCATATGTAATTCAATAGGAATATAGGGTCACCTAATGTTTATATAAATTCCCCCACCTAAATTTTATTTCTAATTAAAACAAATTACATATTTGAAATCGAGAGATTTTGTTCTTCCCAAATATGAATGCGAACTTAAAATATAATAAACATTAAGAAAGTTATGCCCACATTTGTTACACTGCGCTTCTTATTTCTATATAGCCGATTATTGATTTTTGACTGATCGGTAGAAGACAAATTGTTGCATATGACTCGGCAAATTACTTAATAATATTTAAATAGTTGACTATAGAAAACGTTGATGCAATAATAATCGCAGCTGGGAAGGAGAAAGTTGTTACCGGCTTGAAGTATCACGAAACTGTCGTACGGTGCACTTACTGGTTGATCTGAGCGTAACAAAAATGACGTAAATACAGCACAGTTCTTACAATATTACTTGACTTTAGGTATACATTCCGATAACCATTTGGTCAAGTATACACATTACCAAAAAGACTTGTGAAGCGCAATCAATCTCACTACGTGTAATTTCATAAAAGTTTTGATAAAACATATACACCATTTACATCATAATGATCGATTTATGAACAAATGCCAGAGTCTAGTCAATATTGTTAAGTTATAGTTAAGATTTACCATTAAATATAAATTGTAAAATGTGTTTGTTCAGGCTGTTGAGGAATGCAAGAAAGCAGGATTAGCGAAGGACATCGGTATCTCGAATTTTAACACGGTGCAGGTCACCCGCATCATGAATAGCTGTACTATCAAACCAGTGTGTAACCAGGTAATGATTGATTGATTTATTTGGGTTTAACGCCGTTTTCAACGAGCTGGTACCTTAAAACAACGTTAAAGGGAGGGATTAGTGTATATATAGTAAGAGCGAAATTGAGCACACATTCTGAGCACAGATTAATCTTTTATAGTTTTATGAGCCAGCAGAGGAGATTATCCCGAACATTAAGAATACTTGATGGCGGGTAGTCACAACCGTGATAGGACTGCAGTCTTGTCCATGACGTAGGTCACGCCGGGGGCGGGAGGCGGGGGTGAAGACTGACATTCAGAATACGGCATGATATAACTGAGAATTTTTTAAAGCGGCGTAAAACACCAAATTGTTAATCAAGCAATCAAAAGAAATACACTCCATGTAAATATAGTACCGTCTTCTCGGTTGAGTGTTTGTCTTTGTTGTTCTTCGGTCCACCAGTGGCGTGCACTAATGGTATCGTATTTGTTCCAAAAAAGTAAAAATATATGTCTGCTATTTAATCCTTATCCACACTGTGTACCAAGATATTCATGAACATGTATATATAGTCAAAACCTGTACTGAAGACCACCTTTGTTTAGCAATTCCCTGGCTATAGCAACTACACTTTTAATTTCCCAGTTACTCATGTTCTGTATAAATGACGTTGTAATTAAAGACCACTTGTGAACAATGATCCGTTTCTTTTTCCCAAGGTCGGTCTTTAAACACAAGTTGGACTGTATATGTATAATTTGCGTAAGTCCATGTCAAAGGAAAACTTACTTGACGTACAAGGTTATCTGGATCTACACTGGTCGCAAATGACATGTACTGAAAAAATACGCAAGAACTTGACAAAAACTAAAGGTTCTATGTGTAAGAATTCATTATTTATATTTGTAACGACAGATCGAGGTCACCCCGTATTTAGACAATAAGAAACTGATCAGTTTCTGTAAAGAACGAGGAATTGTGGTCACTGCATACGCACCGCTGGGTTCGCCGACACGACCATGGTAAGGCATTTATAGATATTTTCAGATTGGTTGAAGTATGGAACAAGAAATGTTACAGGACAGTATAGTTCGCCGGCTTCAGTATAAGATTTGAACGCAAAACTGAAATTATGTTGAAACTTGACAACTTTCGCGAACGACGGTGTGACAGCATGTGTGAAGCTAAAACTGACACGGACAAATTAGTGTTAGAAAAACTGTGATGACGTCTCAACTTTGTTCATAGATATTACAATTATTATGTATTTCCAAAAGTTTACTTTTTTCTATGAAAAACATATAGCGGGGACTTCAAATGGATAAAACCGTATGTGTACCACTATTACACATAAAGTAGTACATCTTTTCACAGAGGTAGACCCAGGTCAAAACTGTCAAGTAATACATATAATATGTCTCTGAAATCAACTACGATTGAATTAAAATGAAACTACAATGTTTTGTACGTTACATACTTTTTGTCGGGCTTCAATGTTGTTTGAATAAGAATTAAATGGCGCATCAGAGTGTAAGCTATTCCTGCAACCATGAGTAGTCTACTAATAACTGATTGGTTGTTTGGTTGGAGTTTAACGCCATTTGTAACAATATATTAATTATATTGTAACGTTT
Source organism: Serripes groenlandicus (assembly GCA_031761405.1). NCBI lineage: Eukaryota > Metazoa > Mollusca > Bivalvia > Cardiida > Cardiidae > Serripes > Serripes groenlandicus. Next base: position 204,617,314 of record JASEVX010000001.1, read on the forward strand.
ACCGGGTCCTTCGTGGAGTTCAGCCACCGCCGATCGCCTAGACAGGCACTAACCGCGATGTTCGTTGCTTAACTCTGTGAAAAAGCCAACTACTCTACCAGCGTCGGTATAAAAGACGGCTCGGCTCCTACAGTAAGGCGGTATATGTGGTATACATATACCACATTCCCTGTACAATATCACGGGGATCAGTTCACATATCCATCTGTTTCCTACATAAACTTTCATAGTATCCCACACCACCATATTCTCCCAAGGCATTGATTGATTGATTGATTGATTGATTGATTGATTGATTGATGTGTGTTTAACGCCGTTTTTAACAATTTCTCAGTTATATCACGGCGGCCAGTTCACCTACTCATGCATTTCCTGTTTTCTCACACCAGTACTCCACACAACAATCTTCCCAAGCAACTGGCTGCTTTTCCACATTTTCCCATTGGTAGAAGACGAATGACGCATGTCGCATTGACTTTTGTCAATCCTCGGAAAGAAAGTTGGCCGAGCCGGGATTCGAACTCACAACCCCCAGCTACCGGGGCTCGGCTCTCCCAAGGCAACCCGAGAACTTAAGCTATTAATTAAAATAAAGGTACAAGGCAAGGTGGAGCTACAGTGCACGATTTATGGCTGACGTCATATCACAACATTGGGGAGAGTGAAGGCCCTTATCATACTACATGTATAGTCAAACCTGTACTTTTTCTGCATATATAACCTTGCAAATAAAGACCATCTGTGAATCAACAGATTGTCGTCTTCCATGAGAGGTCTTTATACACTGACCTGATGCACGCAGAT
>JASEVX010000001.1:204618317-204712113 GCA_031761405.1 Serripes groenlandicus
CGTCTGCTGCAGATTTGTTGTATTTGAGAGAGGGTTTATCGCAGAAGATTCTAAAAAACACACGATCCTGAAACTTTGTAGGCATGTATGGCTTAGCTTTACAAGGTAGGTAATCAAGTAGATTTACCATCGCTGAATAACAAGTTAAAATTAAACGCGTTAAATAAGAGAAGCTTTCATTTTCATTTTCTTTCAGATTTTTGACTTTGAGCTTTCCAATGATGAGATGACAAAGATTGCATCGCTTAATCAGAATCTAAGATTCTTCAAATTACCATTGTAAGGGTCTTATTTATTTTGCCCGCTAAAATCAAAATTGTACTTTAAAACAAAGTCGGAACAGGGTTCGATTCCACCAACACTGCTTAGCGCTGTGAAATACTTAAAAGTTTATTTAATATTTTTTGTTTCCCTAGTAAAAATGCAGAAATCATTTCATAACAAGTATTGTTAGTCAGCAAGGTAACTTTTTATGTCAACTTTGTCATTAATTATATTTCTTTTTGTAAAAAACATGAATGGTTGAACGGCGAGTTCCGACCTTATTTAAAATTTTAAATATTACTTAGCCTTAAGTAGGGTTCGTAGAATTGGAGCCTGGGAATATAATATATATGTTGCAGATACGTAAAAGTCTTCGGAATAAGAAATAGGTCAGAAAGAAAGATGAGACATCTAAACTTGTTGTCAGATGATTATTTCATTCCCAGATGATAAATGTGATCTGAAATATGACGGCAAATATTTCTTTAAATATTAAATCTAGATAATATTGTCAAGAGTTAAAAACTTTGTCCAGGTTTGGTTGTTACCTGTCGCTTTTAATCTCTCTTGCAGCCTTCAGAATTAAGAACCTTTAATTGTGTTGCTTTCACTTCTGTGTACAAATGGCGATTTAACCATTTACCAAACAAATCTCAGAACAAAATCAAACATAGAAAACTTTCAAAGAGTTGAAAGCATAGTAGGAAATGGAAAATTTGAACACAATAAACAATTTCTAATTTTTCCTAAATGTTTTCAAATGTCGTCTGGTGTCGCTTCATTTTATTTATAGGTCCGATATACAAATTAAATGCATGATTCTAGCTATGTTACAAAAAGCCGTCTGCAGAGGCGTCAGAAAGCGTCTATATGAGGGAAAGGGTTAAAAAATCGTCCAGATCTGTCCAGAAACACTCGATTGCTTAAGTGTGGTTTATTCAGCACAAGCAAAAAGCATGTGATTAATGAGAACCGGGTAGTTTTTAACGTTTAGTGTCTGAATCGTGACGCTTCGGGGGCGGGCGGGGGCTGAACTACGATATCGGATGTACGAATTGGCTTACATTGTCAATCGGATCTTACACGATTCTCTTGATGGTTTTTCTTTTCAGTGCTATAGGACATCCAGAATATCCATTCGATGAACCGCTGTGAACGACTAAGGAGAGACAAGAAACTGATACAGAAAGTAGTGAAAATAGATTACCTCTTTATTTTACATATAAAATGACACTAACATTGTAGCATTATAATAACATTAAAAGTTCTTTCAACAAAACTGTATTGTTATTATATATATACAGGATTTCTATAAATGTGTAATAATGATAGCATAGTAACGGTGGACGTCCAAGTGGACCAGAATCATTAGGCAAAAAAACACTTTCCATCATCATGTTTTTTTGTCAAATTAATAAGACTTGAGAAAACTGGTCGAATGTCGACATATATCTAAATAAAAGAATTTCAAAATCAGATATGTATTTTCTAAGGATATAGCTTTCTAAAGTTAACACGTTGGGCATCAAGTCTAAAACAGCCCCATTGCTCGCCAAAGTGTTCGGAGAAGATTTTTGTTCAATGTTTCACCATAGCCATGCAATGCAAAACAACCCGCAACCAGGAGGCTATAAATGTTATTTTATGCCACCATAACATGTTTTATGGATTGTAGGAATAACCTTGTTCTATTACTGGATTATATGAATAACCTTGTTCTATTAATTAGTGGAACAATTCCATTCCCGACACAAGAATCAAGTGCACCTGTCTGGGTTACTTTCACAAGCCAATCAAAAGGTAGCTGCAATCACGTGGCCTGTATGGGCCAATCGGTTGTAGTCTTCTTCACTCTTGGATAATCATTTGGATCGACATCTTGTTTAAGATGGCTGCAAAATATTTAATAATGTTTAAGCTATAACTCGGTTATTACGTTTTAAAAAGGTAATTAACTTGCGCATTTCCTTGAACTAGATAATCGATAATAGACAGAACATACACTTCCCATTCTGGGCAGCCAAAGAACAAACCGACATAAGTAAAACGACGCCCCCACTACTGGCCGCCCAGAATGGGAAGTGTATGTTCTCTCTATTATTGGAAGCCGCCAGTAGGCGGCTTCCTGTAGGGATGCTTTTAATTTTCGGTCAAGGAGAATATTTAGACCTGCCAGCGTGACCACATATCTTGATTTCTCTTTGTCCTTTCTAAGTACATTAATTTAAGGTAATGACTTAAAGTTTAAAACATCCCTTTTACACTCTATATACATGTGTGAGTTTTACAAATTAAAAACAAAAGACAAAGGCCAGTATATTAATTGAATGTATGTACATTTTTATTTAAGCGAAATTCATACTGTATCTACTCTAGACAGTAAAATAGAGAACCCTTCTATTGAATTTGTAAATGAAGTCTGGTTCATTAAAATTACATGCTGTGATATATTACGCAGTAATTAGACGAAGAAGCCTCGTCCCGTATTCACTAAACTTTTCAATTTAGATATTTGTCTAAATCTAAATCTTAATATTTAGTCCACGTTTTAGATTTAATCCGTATTCACCAACGCGTTTTTAAAACCGATCTCAATTTGGTCTAGTGTGTAAATGTCGTAAGCGGCCACGCAGCGACTCTGGTTCCCGAATCAAGTTAAGAGCTAAAATAAAAGACAGTACCATTCATCTATAGTCTATTTATAGATTTTCATATTTTTTTTTTTTATCGCAATTTCACATACATTTTTCATTTGCTTTGCTTTTAATAATCTGACTTTCATGTTCAGTACATACTGGATTCAAAGTTAACTTTGAGTACAATTGTCATTGCAAAATGCAGACATGAAAAGATTTAAACCACAGAAATATCTGTTTCAAGATCAATTTCGTTCTTTTTCGCTGTTGCAGATCAACATTTCATGAATATCGCGGTAAACACGATATCGGTGTATTTTGCCTAGCCAACAACATGTTTTATCACGGATGCGATGTGAACATCCAGAATACTTAAATGAAATGAAATCTTCTGGTTCTTACAAACAAAGTGTGATCGGATTAACTGGACTGTATTTAACTTATTACTGTAAATGTAGACAGCATTTCAACTCTTATATCAACTGGTAAATTTACAGTTTGAGAAATAAATTCAAGTAAATTTTCAAGCACTGGTTCCTATGTTAAGCCTTTCCCTTATACGTAGCACATTAAGTAAAAATTGGAACATATTGCTAAATGAAGGTATAATTTATGGACATAAAGTAGAAAACATTGTAGCAAAAGGATAATTTCCTCGTGATCAATTTCTCTTTTTGTCACAATGTTTTCAAAATTCGCTGCAGCTATTGTCAGTCTTTCTGATTACGTGAACATAGAAATACGTTTACTTGATTTTCTGAATGCTTATCACGACACGAGTTCACATCAGTTTCGTCAACTCGAGATTGTGCGTTTGTAATCCGACAGCTCTAATTTTCAATTGCTCAATTTGCCACAATAATTTTAACTCTTTTCAATTATCTTACTATCATTTATAGAGATTTTCTATGTTTTGTTCTTGATGATTTTAAAGTCTGTCAGAGTAAACATCATTGAAATCATTGTGGCAAAAGGAGAAATTGCTCATAATGAGCAATATCTGCATTTGCTACAATAATTCAACACTTTTCAATTAGCATACGATCATTTATAGAGATTTTTGTTTACTTGATCATTTCAAAGTAGTCTACTGCAGATCTGTTTTATGTGGGAAACCCTTATCCATTATCATGACTTACCGATACAAACGACGTTATTGGAGGAATAAAGAATATATATATATATTATTTGATAAAACATTATCATAACAGGGTGAACACACGCCCTGTTATGATATTTATTAAAAAATGTCCTTTTCACACAGCTAGACTTTGTCATTTACTTCACCCTTCTCGGAACCCGCTTTGGTCGATTCGATTTACTGCAGTACATAAATAACTGAACAATTAATGTGTTGATGGAGTTTGGCAGAGGGTCACCCTAGGAACATTATTTGGGAGTTTGCGATCAATATGACCCCAAGATGAATTTGAAAGTACCAGTATACAATATAACTGTAATTGACACCCATTTGCGATCAAGTAAGCCAATATGACCCCAAGATGAATTTGAAAGAACAAGTATACAATATAATCGTAATTGACACCCATTTCGAAACTTCCAAAAGCACCGCCTCGTGTGTATAGAGGTAGAACGTCCGCCTCGGTGCGGGAGGTCGTGGGTTATATCCCCGGCTGGGTCATATCAAATTCTTTAAAAATTGGTAGTAATGGCTGCCCTCCTTGGCGCTCAGGGTAAGCATAATGACTGACTGACTGGTGTCAGGATAAACCAGTAGGACTGGTTATTTTCCCATGAAACGTCATGATATAACTGAAACATTGTTAAAGCGGCATAAAACACCACACAATCAATCAAAATCGCCTTTTGTCCGTTGTCTGCGTCCGTCGTGCGACGTGCGTCAACATCTTCTCCTCAGTAACCAATGGGTCAATGGGGATGAAACTTCCCAGAAAGCATCCTCTGAATGACCTCACCAGAATTCCTTTAAATTGTTGGGATCCATGCAGAATTCTGGTTTCCATGGCAACGAAACGAAAAAAAATAAAAAATCTTCTTCTACCAAACTGGTTGGCAGATTTTCAAATCATTTTGTAGAAATGTTCCTTGGATGACCCTTTATCAGATTCCTTCGAGCCATGCTCATTGGTCGAAAAACGTTGCCGCCAGGGTGGGGGCTGTTTTGTCTTATATGGCTAAAGTGAAACCTTTAAAAGAGTTCTCCTCCGAAAGTGTCAAGCCGATTTTCAAATAATGTTGTAGAAATGTTCCTTAATTGACCAACTTTCAGGTTCCTTCAGGCCAAGTTGATTGGTCGAAAAACACGACCTCCAGGGGGTGGGGCTAATTTGCCTTATATGGCTATATTGAAAACTTAAAAAATCTTCTCCTCTGAAAGTGTCAGGCCGATTTTCAAATAATTTTGCAGAAATGTTCCTTAAGTGACCCACTATAAGATTCCTTCAAGCCATGTTGATTGGTCGAAAAACATGGCCCCCACAGGGCAGGGCTATTTTTTCCCCTTTATGGCTAAAGTGAAAACTTAAAAAATTGTCTCCTCCGAAAGTGTCTTGCCGATTTTCAAATAATTTTGTAGAAATGTTCCTATCAGATTCCTTCAAGCCATGTTGATTGGTTGAAAACTATGGCAGCCAGGGGCGGGGCTTATATGGCTAAAGTGGAAAAAATAATATCAGGTGAGCGATCCAGGGCCATCATGGCCCTCTTGATTTGTGTGGCATAATTAGATTTCATACAAATTAACGTGTAAGCCGGACGACAAGTGAACTCAAAAGGAGTAAATAGCTGTTTTATTATATATCTTCATGAAAAACGCATATTTTAACTAGTTTATTTATTACATTGCTGTCATCATTTTAATTGGGTAAATTTATGTAACATAAATGTAGCTTCTAACATAAACACAGGATTATTATTGTAAATGCAGCAAGAATGCAGTATACTGTTACATGGCATGTGCGTTAAAATGTTGGTTATACACGTGCATGACGTCATTTCAAACAATAACGTTATAACAGATGAACTATTGACTCGAAAATGGACTATTGGACCTGAATTTTAGAATAAAAGCGAAAAGGAGTCAAATAGTCATTTTTTTATTGAATCACACGTGACTCCTTCTCGTCCAATCAAATACTTTGATTCATAGGTATATAATAATCCTCCTTATTCTTCGAATAGTCGAGCTAAAATGTATATCAACATGCTGTTACGTAAAATCAATACATGACTTATGACTGTTGTAGACTATGATCGTTAGTGTTGTCAAGTCTTGGCCATCCAAGTACACATCGTACTCACACTCTTGTCCTTGTCGAGCGGAAAGGGGTTTACTCCATTTCATTGATAAAATACAATGTTTAACCATTTCCATCCTATAGACGCTTATCGACACCTCTGCAGCAGACGACTTTTTGAAAACATAGTGACAAAAGAAGAAATTTCTCAAAACGAGCAATTTCTCCTTTTGCCACAATAATTTCCACTTTTAGCCATAGGTTATCCTTTAAATTATAGAGATTTTCTTGTTTTTGATAAAATATGTTCAAAGTCGTCTGCTGCAGGATTGTCGTATGAGGGAAAGGGTAATTGCGCCTGCAGCAGACGACTTTTGCAAACATTAGGCCTAAGCTTGCAATGCACAGTTGTAAGCTGATTTTCAGGCCTGTACCTCAAATGTCAAGGTCACACTTAGAGGTCTAAGGTCAAAATGAGTACTATTAAATAGGACTGTACCTTGTGCGGCCCACATTTCAACCATGCATCATAGGATTTCAAAGAAACTTGGCACAAACGCTCACCATGATGAGGCTGCGTGTCGCGCACAATACCTAGGCCTGTACCTTAAAGGTCAAGGTCACACTTAGAGGTCAATTGTCAAAATGAATACTGTTTGGTAGGACTACCTTGTCCGGCCCGCATCTCAACCATGCATCTTAGGATTCTTAAGTTACTGGACACACATGTTCACCATGATGAGGTGGCTTGTACCTCAACGGTCAAGGTCACACTCAGAGGTCAAAGGTCATAGGACTGTACCTTGTCCGGCCGACATTTCAAACATGCTTCATAGGATTTCAAAGAAACTTGACACAAACGTTCACCATGATGAGGCGGCGTGTCGCGCATAAGATCTAGGCCTGTACCTCGAATGTTAAGGTCACACTTAGATGTCAAAGGTCAAAATGAGTACTGTTTGATAGGACTGTACCTTGTCTGGCCCACATCTCAACCATGCTTCATAGGATTCCCAAGTAACTCAGTACACATGTACATGATGAGGCAGCGTGTCGCGCACGAGACCCATGCCTATACCTCAAAGGTCAAGGTCACACTTAGGGGCCAAAGGTCAAAATAAGTACTGTTTGATAGGACTACATTGTTCAGCCCGCATCTCAACGATGCATCTTATAATTATCAAGTTACTGGACACACATGTTTACCATGATGAGGTGGCTTGTAACTCAAAGGTCAAGGTCACACTCAGAGGTCAAAGGTCAAAATGAGTACTGTGTGATAAGACTTGTCCGGCCCGCATCTCAACCATGCATCATAGGATTCTCAAGTAACTCAGTACACATGTACATGATGAGGCACCGTGTCGCACACAATAACCAGGCCTGTATCTCAAGGTTAAGGTCACACTCAGAGGTCAAAGGTCAAAATGAGTACTGTTTGATAGGACTACCTTGTCAGGCCCGCATCTCAACCATGCATCTTAGTATTTTCAAGTTACTGGACGCACATGTTCCCCATGATGAACTGGCTTGTATCCCAAAGGTCAAGGTCACACTCGGAGGTCAAAGGTCAAACTGAGTACTGTTTAATAGGACTACCTTGTCCGGCCCAACCCTGCATCATAGGATTCTCAAGTTACTGGCACTGCACGAAAATTTGGATTTAATTTAGAAGTAAATTTCCTTAAATTTGCTTAAATTCCGAAATTTACTTGATTTGCAAGTAAATTTCGGAATTTAAGCAAATTTAAGGAAATTTACTTCTAAATTAAATCCCAATTTTCGTGCAGTATGGGCATACATGTTCACCATGGTGAAGCGGCGTGTCGCGCACAAGACCCAGGCATGTTCCTCAAATGTCAAGGTCACACATGCTTGAATGGATTTTGATATAACTTCACACAGTTATTGCTAGGGGACTTTTGTATTATACGACATTAACTTGTTATTATAAGGGTTTGCCTGTACAAGGAGATTCAGAATTATTAGAAAAATGACTAGAATTCACACTCGCGGTAAATTGTATGCAAAGAACTGGCCACAAAAGAGGACTGAAACGGATAAAAAAAAAGTAGTCTAAATTTGAAGAGCTGCTTAAATTAGATTCTTGAAAACAAAAGGCAATCTGTGGATACAGTCAGAAATAGCACGTTTTGAGCTCCTTTTCTAGCCATATTAGACGCGAAAGCTTGTATTCAAATATAATTCACGCCATGCTCAGCAAGAGTGTTGTCACATGCCTGTCCCTAAAATATTGACCAAAGCGAGAAATGGGTTCAACCGCAAATATCAAACCAATGCTTACTTTTCACATTCATAACATTTAAGTCCACTATTTACACAAAACTTTACCAAAAACTTACTATTTATCATTATTTCTATTTTTGGCCAACATCCGAATATCCCGTCTGCAACTCCTATTTGACACCTAGGGCATCTGCAAATTTGCAGTTTCACGATTTAACCATTTCCGCACATTTCATTTTCATTGTCTTTGATTATCTTTTATCGGCCAACATTCTCTCTCGTGACGTGTATACAGTCATTTGGAAATAATATGACCCTATTGAACATGCAGAGACATTTAAAAGCAACTGAAGCAGACGACTTTCGAGAAACCGTGAAACCGCCAATAGGAATTTTTAAACTCCTTTCAAGTTTATGCTTTCATTTATAAATAATACGTTCCAAAGATTTACCAAGAGGGTTTTGACACGTCCGGTGGAGAGTTTGTGTATGTGGGAAAGGTTAAAAATAGCATATCTGATAACGAGTTGACCGTTTACCTATTATGCCAGTTTGGAGTCGTCTAACAATGTGTAAAAAAGGGGGTATATATATATATATATATATATATATGAGCCGTCCCATGAGAAAACCAACACTGTGGAGTTTGCGTAAAGTATTGACCCGGATCAGCCTAAGCATGCTGCGCAGGCTTACCCGGACAGACACTTTTCGCCTCCTGTGGATTTTCAGGAATCATTGCTCTATACCTCTATCCGCCTGGGCTGGAATGTGTCGACACGGATTAGCCTGTGTCAATATCGTTGGTTTTCTCGTGGAACGGCTCATTATGTCAATATGCATATATTGTATATCATATACTTTTATTTTTCAGTATTCAGTGTCATGACGTATTTCAATGCACTATTGGATACTGAGGTAAATATGCGTGAAAGTTTTACTTGATTACGTTTTACATATAACATATACACGTTCAACTCTACAATTTAACGATTTAAATACTTGGACAAACCTCGTAGCATTTGGAAATATTGCAGGAAAGGGGAATCCTTTCTCCACAATGTTTTTAAGCACCGCCTGCTGTCATTAACCCTTTCCCACATAAGACGCTTTCTGACGACTCTGCTACAGACGACTTTTGAAAACATTGTGACAAAAGGAGAAATTGCTCAGAACGAGCATTTTCTCCTTTTGCCTCAATGTTTTCAACTTTTTTCAGTAAATTATACCTTTATTTAAGACGATATTCTGTATTTTTGTAAAGATACTTCAAATTTGTCTGCTTCAGATTTGTTGTATGTGGGTAAGAGTTAAACGCCCAGAACACGATGCACTATACGGAAAAAGGGTTAGGAGAACGACACGTGGTTTATCTTTATGACAACATTTCAGATACAAACTGGGGAGAGAGTTTAACATATTAACTCAAAATGGCGACGAGAGCACCAGCAATTCCTTTCCCAAACGGTAGCGGGAAAATACCAGTAATCGGATTAGGGACTTTTACAGTGTTCGGTCAACAGGTTAGTCTTATTTTTCTTATTTACCTGGCTCGAATCCCACCAACCGTACTTTTCTCTAATTCATACTTAAAATCTTAAATAAAGTTGGAACACATTCCAGTATTCATGTTTTACAACTCAAATCAAATCAATTCAACTCAATTGTATTCGGCCTAAGTAAATGACAATGGTTACATGAATTGTAACTGACCAACAGTACTTGCCAAGAAATGAAATATTTAAGCATTCTTATATATAAGGAAAACATTTAGTATTTAAGTATTACTTAGCGCTAAGTATCGCTGGTGGAATTTGGGCCTGACATGAAAGACATACTTTACTGTAAGAAACGTCTGCGTTGAAAGCATCTGAGGAAAAGGTTGAATAGAGGTATGATTGTTTTGCAAAACAAAAAGGTGAAACCGATGTTTGGAAAAGGTGAAATTGCTCATCTTGAGCAATATTCCGTTTTCCAACAATATTCTAAAAAGTCATCAAATCCAGATTGGTTAAATGTAGTTTGTTGCAACATATTGCAAATGGAATGTCTATTAAACTGCGAGCAAGTATTGTTTGTAAAGTGTGTGAAAATGGAGCGCCTGTTAAACAGCGAACAAGTATTTATTGTAACATGTGTGCATATGGAATGCCTCCTAAACAGCGAGCAAGTATTTATTGTAACATGTGTGCACATGGAGCGCCTGTTAAACAGCGAGCAAGTATTTAGTGTAACATGTGTACACTTGAAGCGCCTGTTAAACAGCGAGAAAGTATTTATTGTAACATGTGTGCATATGGAGCGCCTCCTAAACAGCGAGCAAGTATTTCTTGTAACATGTGTGCACATGGAGCGCCTGTTAAACAGCGAGCAAGTATTTAGTGTAACATGTGTGCACTTGAAGCGCCTCTTAAACAGCGAGAACGTATTTATTGTAATATGTGTGCAAATGGAGCGCCTGTTTAAACAGCGAGCAAGTATTTAGTGTAACATGTGTGTATATGGAGCGCCTCCTAAACGGCGAGCAAGTATTTATTGTAACATGTGTGCACTTGAAGCGCCTCTATAACAGCGAGCAAGTATTTATTGTAATATGTTTGTATTTGAAGCGCCTCTTAAACAGCGAGCAAGTATTTATTGTAGCATGTGTGCAAATGGAGCGCCTGTTAAGCAGCGAGCAAGTATGTATTGTAACACGTGTGCACATGGTACGCCTTTTAAACATGTATATATGAGAGTTTATTTATTATATACTACTCGACAATCTTCCCCTAGATCTCACCTTGAGAAAACAAAGACATTAATTGATTGCTGAAGGATGTACATGCTGTTTTAGCCAATGTACACTATGTGCTTATTTTCCAACCATAATTCGTAAACAAATTACAAACTAAATGAACGTTTATGTACGCCATATCAATTTATATCTTTGTACAAAGGTCAAAATCGAGTCAATAGTGATACGCACTAACTACAGGGACATCAACATGAGGCGTCTTCTACCTTTCAGACGCTTTCTGACGCCTCTGAAGCAGTCGATTTGCGAAAACATTTTGGCAAAAGGAGAAATTGATCATCATAATGAGCTATTTCTCCTTTTTGCCACAATGTTTTTTTGGATTTCATTCATGAGTCACCTTTTAAATTTACTGATATTTTCCATATTATTATCTTGGTGTCTTCAAAGTCGTATGTGAGAAAGGGTTAATGATTGTGTTATCTTAATCGCACTCATGACCTGGATATGGAGAGCAGCTTGCTTCTGATAACACTAGGGTAAGGTTAGTACTTTCCAAATGACATACATGTACAAACTATGTCGAACAAATCCTCAATTTAACCCTTTCAGCGCCGAATTGTTTAAAGCAGACTCTTCCATGTTCAAACTCGGACGACTTTATTTTCATGTTATAGGATTTTTGGAAAATTTCTATAACTCACAGCCAAACAATGCAGATTTCAGGTGAGACAGCTCGTTACGAGCTGACCTGAATCACTCACCTGAATCTGTATTGTTTGCAAAAAGTTCAATATTGCCTTTGGCGCTGAAAGAGTTAAAAGGGACTATACCGATATTTGGATTGAATCAATGAAAACCATTCCAATTACTAGTATATATAGAGTTAAACCCAGGCAAAACAAAACCTATTTGACTGTATTTAATAAGCATTTGAAAGGGGCATTTATTTTCTTCCGACCGAGGCCGCGATAGCTCAGTCGGTAGCGCGTCGCGGGCTGTAAATCAAGGGGTTATATTTCACTTCACAATTTTCTTTTTGAGATATCGTGATTTGCAACTATATTCACTTGCACGATTATTTATTAGACCCAATTCCATACGAGTGTTCCTTTTAATAAACCGCATGTTTGGTGTAGTGGTAGAGCGTCCGCCCCGGGTGCGGGAGGACGTTGGTTCGATCCCCGGCCGGGTCATACCAAATACTGAACGTCGGTTGTAGTGGCAGAGCGTCCGCCTCGGTGCGGGAGGTCGTTGGTTCGATCCCCGGCCGGGTGATACCAAAGACTGAACGTCGGGGTGTAGGGGCAGAGCATCCGCCCCGGGTGCGGGAGGAAGTTGGTTCGATCCCCGACCGGGTCATACCAAATACTGAACGTCGGGTGTAGTGGCAGAGCGTCCGCCTCGGGTGCGGGAGGTCGTTGGTTCGATACCCGGCCGGGTCATACCAAATAATGAACGTCGGGGTGTAGAGGCAGAGCGTCCGCCCCGGCTGCGGGAGGACGTTGGTTCGATCCCCGGCCGGGTCATACCAAATACTGAACCCTTTCCCTCATATAGAAGCTTTCTGATGCCTCTGCAGCAGACGGCGTTTTGAAAACATAGTGACAAAAGCAGAAATTGCTCAAAACGACCAATTTCTCCTTTTGTCACAATGTTTTCCACTTTTAGTCATAGGTTATCCATTTAAATATAGAACTTTATAATTTTTGAAAAAATATGTTCAAAGTCGTCTGCTGTAGAATAGTCGTATGAGGAAAAGGGTCAACTAATGGTAGTTATGGCTGCCCCTCCAAACGTCTGCTTTGTCAAGGTAAATGTAAATTATTTATCGTTTTGCTCGATTTAGGGTAACGTCGATGAGGTAGAAGTCGCCGTGAAGGCGGCCATTGATGCCGGGTACCGCCATATCGATACAGCGTGGTGTTATGGGACAGAAGAAAGTGTCGGCAAGGCTATTTCAGCTAAAATAGCGGAAGGCGTGATCAAAAGGGAAGACATGTTTGTGACGACTAAGGTATGGTTGTTATCCCCATTTAGTACACGCTTTTGAGTTAATTATATCCTGATAAACTCCAATATAGAACAGTGAATTAACAAATTAACTGTTAATCCGCCTATATACGTCATTTAGTAATTCAAAGCATGGACTGAACAGAACAGTTTAAGATCCAAATGGATTTCTATTCGTTAACACTGGAAGAGCTCTTTTCACTATATCGGCGTCATTGTTGCAATCGAAAGGCGTTTCAAATAAACGTTACTTGTTAATGGCATCTCCTTGTAAATCCACGCACAGAGCTCTAGATAGGGGGCATTTTAAAAACTTATTTTACTCTCAAACCCTTTGTTGTGGTTACTCATAGAATAGCCTCACTGATTTGTTTGAGTACCCACACTATAGGGTTATATATAAGCGATATATTGAGGGGAAAAGACAAGTTTACTCCCCCTTTATAGATAGTCCTATGCACATGTCTATTTATTTTGGAAAGATGCCTTTAGGCTTCAAAACTATAAAAGTGTAATCTGTACTCAAAATGTGTGCTCAAGTATCCGATTGGTCAGAAGCAAATTTGTTCTCCAAATTGACAAATCAGAATCCTTATTTGTAGCATGGAGCTCATTTCTGAGCACTGAGAACGTTTTCAGAGTATAGTTTCGGAACCTGGACTATTTTCATCCGTAAGCCTACTTTTATAAATTAATTCAAGTGTCAGCGACGATTTGAAATATCTGTTAAGTAGTACAACCAGTAAAACTTCAAAATATATAATTATTTATGCATTAATACGTCATTTATAAGACGTTCTTTTTTCAAGGAAAACAACAAACAACTGATGCGCATCTTGTGCTTCTTTGTGGTACTTTTTAATCTTCGGTTGTTTGCATCGATTAAAGTTACGCTGAAGTTTAAACTTCTAGCCTTTGTTTGATCAGAAAATACATTTCGGATTTCGCCATATGTAACAAATAGGCGGACAATGAAGACGTTCACATCGAGTCTACACTGCTCGCATGCGAAAGAACCAATAAACCGAATCACCATCATTCGCTGTTCAAATCAGCAATATCCTTATAATTACAGCTCTGGGACACACATCACAACCCAAATATGGTGATGAATGCTCTAAAAGACTCCCTACAGAAACTTAAACTGGATTACATAGATTTGTTCCTGATTCATTGGCCTACAGGCTTACGGGTTAGTATTTTGCTATCAGAAACGATTTCCTAATGACGGGAGTAATACATGACCCTGGGAGATAAAGGGGTGACATGTGGATGGAAATAGCTAATCAAAGTACTTGCAATACTGTCAGACTATTGACCATGTGTTACCTTTGAATTGTGTCCGTATATTTGAAGTTTCAAAATTATAATCACGGCAGTTTCAGAAAGTCGATATTTGGACAATCAGGGTTATGTGAACTTTAAACCATCGCCATGTTAACTGTAAAGTAAGGTAGGCAATCAAGTTACTGTTACAGTGGGAATGTTCCAGTCGTCATCTCTCCTCTTTGATTACTCGTAACGCCGTTTGGAGTCGTTTGGGTTTATACTTCCGCCATACCTTGCCAATACAAAAAGTCTGATTGACACAGGGTCAATCAGGTAAAAGGGACTGACAAATAGAACTATGTGTCTATTCAATTAAAAGGGTCAATCGGGTAAAAAAGTTTGGCAGATAAATTATGTCTCTATTCAAATAAAAGGGCTTATTATGTTAACCCTTTCCCTCATACGGCAATTCTGCAGCAGGCGACTTTGAACGTATTTTGTCAAAAAATAGAAAATCTCCATAATTGAATGGATAACCTATGACACAAAGTGGAAAACATTTTGGCAAAAGGAGAAATTGTACGTTTTGTGCAATTTCTTCTTTTGTAACTATGTTTTCAAAATGCCGTCTGCTACAGAGGCGTCAGAAAGCGTCTATATGCGGGAAAGGGTTAAAAGGACTAACAGATAAAGTCTTGTATTTATTCATTTTAAATGACCAAACAGAATTTTAATAAAAAATAATTAAAATGGTCAATCGTCTTTAAATGATTGACTGATAAATGTGTCTTTATTCAATTGACAGGTCAAATAAGGTAAAACTGAATGTCGGATAAATGTCTTTATCCAACCAAAAGGGACAATCAGGTTAAAACGAATGCAACAAGATGTGTCGCTAATCAATGAACAAGGTTAATCAAGTAAAACAAAAAAAGGACTGCCGGGTGTCTCCATGATCAGACTTAACATTTAACTTTTCAACTTTTACTACTACTAACTAGTTAACTTTTCAACTTTTACTACTACTTACTGATTGCGAGCTTTCCTTTTATTACTATCAAACATTATATCACAACAAAAAAATGTTTCATTTTCAATATCTCCCACACTTTCTAGGACAGCAGTCTAACAGATCCAATGGTACCAAAAGATGAAAATGATAAAGTTGTGTGGACAGTTCATAATCTCGAGGACGTCTATAAGGTAGGTAATCAATTATGAAACGAGGCGTGGTCCATGGAAATCAACCTTATTGTATTTATCATAATTGTGTATGAAGATTAGGCTATACCTCAATGTGATCTGATCCAAATGTATAGATAGAGTCTGTCCAAAGGGTATTTTAAAGGTTGTGTGTCAGACTGTCGTCCAGCTAACAGTCCTGCGAATACATATCCTCTCAAAGACGAGTCCTATGTAGGATTGACAACACACGATCGTTCGACACCGTAATACCACATACCTCTACCTAATTAGCCTTCGGTGGCAGCTTCTCTCAGTGACGAACTATATCATTGTAACGCCCTGCATGTTGATTAGAACGTTAGTACTTTCCAGATATATCACTCTGGTCTTCCAGGTTGGGGTAATCACTCGAGAATGTAAAAATAGTTGACTATATAAAATGTTGACGTCATTATTATGAATGCAGGGAATTCGAATATTGTTACCGGCTTGAAGTATCTTTAAGCTGATGACAACGGTACACATAAAAGTTGATTCTGAGCGTTACAAAAAGTACCGTTAAAACAGCACAGTCTTGACAATGTTACTTGACTTGACTAGGTAAACATTCTGATTACCATTTGGTCAAGTATACATATTACGAAAAGGACTTGTGAAGCTCCACGATAACTGGGATTGGGGCTGCGGCATCAATCTGTCCACATATGAGTCGTTCAAGAAGAAAACCAACATTATGGACTTTGCGTAATGTATCGACCCAGATCGGTCTGCGCAGCCAGCGCAGGCTAATCCGGGTCGACATATTCCGTATCAGAGGGATAGAGGTATAGAGTAATAATTCTTGAAGTAGAAAATATACTGGAGGCAAAAAGTGTCTGCCCGGATTAGCCTGCGCAGCATACTTAGGCTGATACTGGTCGATACTTTACGCAGAGTCTACAATGTTGCGGAACGGTTCATATGTAAAGTAACGAAGCTTCATGAAGCGCAGCTAATGGTCTCTATATTAATTCGTATGTGTTGCCAATGAGGGATGACAAGCATTTTTTAAAGACACGATTTTCTTTGAATAGTAATGTGCCATCTCTGTCCAACTGAAAATCAATTTCTGTTTCTGTGATGTGATGTTTGGGCCCGGCCAATAAACGTTCTTCAACGTAAAGGGTCATATTCATTGGGACCGAGAATTCTTGCAATCATGAACAAACACTTTGACTGAACTTTTTGAAATTTTAATATAAGTTATTTCAGTTAAAATATAATTTAAATTTTATTTGAAAAGACATACATTTTATGAAATCCTTCAAAAAAGTCATTCAATCTATCTCACTACGTGTAAATGTTCATAAAACAAATACAACATGTACATCAGTATGATAGATTGTTGAAAAAATGCCAGGATCTAGTCAATATTGTTAAGTTAAAGTTTAAATTTTTCATGAAATGTCAACTGCAAATTGTGCCTTTTTTTCAGGCTGTTGAGGAATGCAAGAAAGCAGGTTTGGCGAAGGACATCGGTATCTCGAATTTTAACACAGTGCAGGTCACCCGCATCATGAATAGCTGTACTATAAAACCAGTGTGCAACCAGGTAATGAATCAAACTAGCCGGGTACCTTAAAACAACATAAAAGGTGTGGGGTAGATTGGTTACCTCCCCTTGATATCACGTTATCGCAATATAGGGACCGATACAGGCTGAAATCAGCTAGATATTAGCCTCTGCCGTTTTCATATAAGTATTTTCAACGAGAAACCAATTTAGGGGCGGGGGATTAGTCTAAATTAAGACCAGAGGAGTTCTTTGGTTAAACAGATTATCTTGAACACAAACAAATACTTGAATGACTCGATGGCGGATAGGCAAGACTCAAATCAGACTGCACACATGTCTAGTCTATGATGTGGGTCACGCCAGGGTCGGGGAAACTGACATTCGGACTTTGAGCCAGAATGTTGATTTAATTATGGTCTTGTATAACATGGCAAGGTTGTACCGTGGTTCGATTACGATATTTACTCGTAAAGTCGCGCAATGTTGTACAAACTATATACCAATATAGTATTGTCTGCTTGGCTGAGTGTTTGTCATTGTTGTTATTTTGGTCCATTAGTGGCGTGCACTAATTGTATCGTAATTGGTACAAAAGAGTAAACACTAAACAGATATATCTCCTATCTAATCCAAATGCACACTGTTCGCCTCTGTATATACAGTCAACCCTGTGCTAACGACCACCTTTATTTAGCAATGTCCTGTCTATAGCAACAATACTTATCATTTCTCAATATCTCATTGTCTGCATGAATGTCTGCATAACTGATCCTGTAATTAAAGACAACCTTCGAACAACGACCTTTTTCTTCTCTTCCCATGGGTGGTCTTGAAACATAGGTTGGACTGTTTATGTATAATTCGCGGAAGACCATGTCAAGGTAAAACTTACTGAACGTATAAGTTCATCTGTGTTTACACTGATCGCAAATTACTTGGTTTTTGTATTGAACAAATACGCAAGAACTTATCAAAAACAAAAGATCTATAGTATGTGTAAGAATTCTTTATTTATATTTGTAACGACAGATCGAAGTCACGCCGTATTTAGACAATAAGAAACTCATCAGTTTCTGTAAAGAACGAGGTATAGTGGTCACCGCATACGCACCGCTGGGTTCGCCGAAACGACCATGGTAAGACATTTATAGATACTTTCTTATTGGTTGAAGTATGTACAAGAAATGTTACAGGAGAGCATAGCTTTCCTGGTCGGGGCTTTATAATTAGCCTTGAACCGCGGTAAAACATAATTCCTTTTGTAGCATTGCCTCCGCTGTGGCCAACGATATTGTGACAGCATGTGGAGCTACAAATGACACGCACTCATTAGTGTTAGAAAACATAAGTAACCCTTTCTCTCATATAGACGCTTTCTGACGCCTTTGTAGCAGACGGATTTTTGAAAAAATGGCGAAAAAAGAAGAAATTGCTAAAAACGAGAAATTTCTTCTTTTGTCACCATGTTTTTATCTCATTTCAATATTTTTACTTACATTTAAAGGGAGTTTTCAAAAAAATTCGGGTATGTTTTCAAAGTCGTCTGCTGCAGAGTTGTTGTATGTGAGAAAGGGTTAAGAGAACTGTGATAACGTCAGATTACTGTTGGATGGTGTAGCGCACGTTGAACAGATCTGCTGGCGATTATCACTGGTCTTCTCTAAGTCTCTACAGCTGTAGTGGACGGCAAACAATCAGGTAATAAAACCTTCTGCCTGTCCTGGTCGGTTTTTGAATTTATTTACCCTTGCCGTGCAAAATTAACTATTTGGAGAGAACCTGTCTGTCCTGTCATACTTGACGGACTTTATACTGGAGCGTCATGCATGTGCACATGCCAGAGCGATCATTCGATTGGTCGGTACCTGCATATCCTTCCTTACGGAAGTGTGGAAATCCAGGATAGGTAATTTGCTTCCTTTGCTACGATACTACAATACATGTTTCTTTGCAATATTGACCTGACTCTCACCTTTGTTCATAGATATTAATTATTATGGCATGCATTTTTTTCCATTTAATGTTCATTTTTTCTATGAAAAACACATAGCGGGATGTAGAACACAGACTTCAAAATGGATTAAAAACATATGGTGTACCATAACACATTACTATAGTAAAACATATTTTCACAGAGGTCAGACTCCGGTCAAAGTTTTCGAATATTACATATCATATGTCTATGAAATCAACTACAATTGAATCAAAACATTTCTACAACGTTTTGTACGTTACATACTTTTGTTGGGCTTAAATGATGTTTGAATAAGAATTTTATTGCGGGTCAAATTGTAAGCTATTACTGCAACCATGAATTCTTAGAAGGGATTGGTTGTTTGATTGGAGTTTAACGCCATTTTAACAATATATTAATTATATTGTAACGTTTACCGGGTCCTTCGCGGAGTTCAGCCACGCCGGTCGCCTATCCAGGCATTAACAACGATGAAAAAGCCAACTACTCTACCAACGTCGCTATAAAAGACGTCTCCTACAGCAATGCGATATAAGTGGTATATGTGCCTATACCTCATTCCCTGTACAATATCATGGCGATCAGTTCACATATACATGTGTTTCCTGCATACACATTCAAAGTATCCCACACCACATTCTTCCAAGGCAACCCGAAAACTGAAGCCATTCATTACAATTAAGGTACAAGGCAAGATGGAGCTACAGTGCACGATTTATTACTGACGTCATATCACTACGTTGGTGGAGAGTGAAGTCTCTAACCAAACTACATGAACAATCAAACATGTGCTAAAGACTACCTTGAAATACCAATTCTCTGTCTATAGCAACCATAATTTTAGTTTCCCCATTTTTCACTTTCTGCATAAACGACCATGCAAATAGAGACCACCTGTGAACAAATACCAGAGTGTTGTCTTCCCATGGCTGGTCCCACTGTTTTTACAAAAACTGACCTGTGTTGCCTAACTACGCAGATGCTGCAAGACCCCATTCCACCTCCTATCTGTTTTCCTTACATTTCAACATTGTTAATATATTCTACAGGAAAGAATCTAGTGAGCCCAGCCCATTTGAGGAACCCATTCTTTTGGAAATTGCTGCAGCGAAAAGCAAACACCCTGCACAGGTATAAATACCCGTGATGTTTTTCAGTTCATTATTCATACCTTTATGTTCTTAATAAAGAATATACATATTGTGAGCATTTACGAAAAAAAAATGGTACATAATTCTCGTGACTCTTTGTCTCTGTCTGTCTATCTCTCTCTCTGCCTATCTACCTATCTGTCTATGTCTGTCTGTCTGCCTATCTACCTATCTGTCTATGTCTGTCTGTCTGTCTGTCTGTCTGTCTGTCTGTCTGTCTGTCTGTCTGTCTGTCTGTCTGTCTGTCTGTCTGTCTGTCTGTCTGTCTGTCTGTCTGTCTGTCTGTCTGTCTGTCTGTCTGTCTATGTCTATGTCTATGTCTATGTCTATGTCTATGTCTGTCTGTCTGTCTGTCATTCTCTCTGTCTGTCTGTCTGTCTGTCATTCTCTCTGTCTCTCTGTCTCTCTGTCTCTCTGTCTCTCTGTCTCTCTGTCTCTCTGTCTCTGTCTGTCTCTGTCTGTCTGTCTGTCTCTCTGTCTCTCTGTCTCGCTCTCTCTCTCTCTCTCTCTCTCTCTCTCTCTCTATCTCTCTCTCTCTCTGTCTCTCTCTCTGTCTCTCTCTGTCTCTCTCTGTCTCTCTGTCTCTCGCTCTCTCTGTCTCTCTGTCTCTGTTTATGTATGTCTCTGTCTCTGTCTCTGCCTCTGTCTCTCTCTCTGTCTCTGTCTCTCTGACTCTGTCTCTGACTCTGTCTCTGACTCTGTCTCTGACTCTGTCTCTCTCTCTGTCTCTGACTCTCTCTCTCTCTCTCTCTCTCTCTCTCTCTCTCTCTCTCTCTCTCTCTCTCTCTCTCTCTCTCTCTCGCTCGCTCTCTCTCTCTCTCTCTCTCTCTCTCTCTCTCTCGCTCTCTCTCTCTATCTATCTCTCTCTCTCTCTCTCTCTCTCTCTCTCTCGCTCTCCCCCCTCCCCCTCCCTATCCAATGTTAACTTATATTAAATACTTTCGAGCTATATAAACAAGTAGTATATAACTTAGAAACTATCTTTTATCAACATTGATGAATATATAATGAAATGTGTTTTTTTACAGATTATCTTAAGGTTCCATATCCAGAACGGTATTGTCGTCGTACCTAAAAGTGTAACCCCTTCTAGAGTTCGAGATAATTTTGAAGTAAGTTATCTTTGTTAAAATATCAGACGTTGGTTTGCATTTTACCGTCTCGGTGGTGTAGTAAGTGGTAGAGCGTCCGCTTCTGTTGCGGGTTCGATCTCCGACCAGGTCATTACGACTGACTGGCTGGAGTCAGGATTAATGGATCAGGCGTACTGGTAACCTTCCCAGGAAACGCCGTGATATAACTGAACAATTGATGAAACCGGCGTAAAACAATCAAATTGTGTGCATTTTGTTTATATTATATATTCTAAAATAAATAGTTCAGTTCTCCTTTGTTATTGTCTGAACCTATATGAATGAAATTTTCTGATAGTTCAGCACTTTTTAAAATCGCTTATCAATCTTGGGTATATACGTGGATATATATACTTATACAGTTTAATAGTATTTTATGTTACAATTATGCACAGGCCAGACTCGCTGTTCACCTTCTTTAAGTCATGTGATCCGTTAAGCCTTTCCCACATACAACAAATCTGCAGCAGACGACTTTGAACATTCCACAGGAGGAGAAAAGTGTATGTCCGAGTTGGCCTGTGCGGCATGCTTATGCTGATCCGGGTCAATACTTTACGCCGAGTCCATAATGTTGGTTTTCGCGTGGAACGGCTCGTATGGTTCAGTTGTGTAAGGTAATCAAATAGATTTTACCGTCGCTGAATCACAAGTTAAGACCAAATGCGTTAAATAAGAGAAGCTTTCAAAAGCGCCTGATCAGTGTTTCACTTTAATTTTTCCTTTCAGATTTTTGACTTTGAGCTTTCCGATGATGAGATGACAAAGATTGCATCGCTTAACCAGAATCTGAGAGTCTTCAAAGAGCCAATGTAAGGGTCTTATATATCTATTTTGCCCGCTAAATTCAAAATCAAAATTGTGTTATTTTAGAGAAAGTCGAAACAGGGTTCGATGAAATATTTAAAAGCTTATTTCATATTTTTTGTTTCCATAGTAAAAATGCTTATATATTTCATTTCATAACAAATATCGTTAGTCGTTTACTTAAATATTTTTGTCAAAACATGAATGGTGGGACGAGTTCCAACCTTATTTAAGATTTTAAGTATTCCTTAGTGGTAAGTAGGGTTCGTGGAATTGGAGCCTATTGGAACATAATCCATCTGTTGCAGAGACGTAAAAGTCTTCGGAATAAGAAATAGGTCAGAAAGAAAGAAGATACATCTAAACGTATTGTCAGCTGATTGATTCGTTACCGGCTGATACATGTGATCAGAAATATGACGGAAAATATTTCTTTAAATATTAGATTTAGATGATATTGTCAAGAGTTAAAAACTGTGTACAGTTTTGATTGATAACTGTCGCTTTAACTCTTTCTTGCAATCTTCAGAATTAAGAACCATTTTAATGTGTTGCTTTCACTTCTTTTTGCAGACATTGGGGCGATTTAACCATTTACCAAATATGACATTTTTTTAGTTGTCTGTAAGCAAATCTGAGAAAAAAGTCAAACATAGAAAACTTTCAAAGAGTTGAAAGCATAGTAGGAAATGGAAAATTTGCACACAATAAACAATTTCTATTTTTTCCTAAATGTTTTCAAATGTCGGGTGATTTTAGTCATAGATCCGCTATACAAATTAAATGCATGATTTTAGCTGATTAACCCTTTCCCTCATACGACAAGTTTGCAGCAGACGACTTTGAACATATTTTTTCAAAGTGGAAAACATTGTGGCAAAAGGAGAAATTGCTGGTTTTGATCAATTTCTTCTTTTGTCACTATGTTTTCAAAAAGCCGTCTGCTGCAGAGGCGTCAGAAAGCGTCTTTATGAGGGAAAGGGTTAAAAATCGTCCAGATCTGTCCAGAAACACTCAATCGCTTAAAGTGGTTTCTGCAATACAAGCAAAAATCATGTGATTAATGAGAACCGGGTAGTTTTTAACGATTATTGTTTGAATCGTGACGATTTGGGGGAGGGCGGGGGCTGAAATACTATCTTGGATCTATGAATTGGCTATCATTGTCAATCGGATCTTACACGATTCTTTTGATGTTTTTTTCAGTACTATAGGACATCCAGAATATCCATTCGATGAACCGCTGTGAACGACTTGGGAGACAAGAAACTGATACAGAAAATTGTGAAAATAGAATACCTCTTTATTTTACATATAAAATGACACAAACATTGTAGCGTTATAATAACATTAAAAGTTCTTTCAACAAAACTGTATTGTAATAATATATATACAGGATTTCTATAAATGTGTAATAATGATCGCATTGCATAGTAACGTTTTTTTGCGTGGCATAACTAGAGTTCATACGAATTAACTTATAAACCGGGTGACAAGCGCTGTATCGTTAACTGCCCAACTGACCAGTTGTCAAGCAGTTAATACATCAAACGAATGTCAAGGTATATATCCTCGGGCATTTTCAAAACATTTTTGACAAGTATACTAGTCTTCATATTACTCATATTGAACGATTGGGCTATCCAAAGTTTCGTGGATAAATAATATGAATAGCATTCTATAGAGTATGTACAGTCAAACCTGTGATAAAGACCACCTTTGTATAGCAATTCCCTGTATATAGCAACCACATTTTTAAATTCCATATTACTCATTTGTCTGCATAAATGACCCTGTTATTAAAGATCACCCGTGCATAAAGATCATATTGTTCTCCTTTCCATGTGTGGTCTTTCAACACAGCTTGGACTTTACATACATCATGAAAATGGTAATATGGCAGTTAGCTCATGGTACAATGTACGATACCCATAGTAACATGTGTTCTCAATACCCATCGCAGGTCATATAATTGCATGTATTATCCAGTTATCAAGCCAGAAATAACAAACAAAAAATAATCGTAGTCTCGCGTACGTGACATTGACCATCATTAACAAACAATGGACACCAAGATGTGATTGGACATCGTATTCTAGTCTTGGTTAATTGTGATAACCCTTTCCCAGTTTTGTTATAACCGTTCGTAATTGTTTCGGCTATATATTGTTTGTAGAACATACTTTATGACGCACTTGAAGTACACAGTAAGACGGAAGATACACAATCAACATCGAGTTTCCCAGATTAATGTTGGTAAAGTACCCCCAAAACGCATAAACTAAGACCTTTTAATCCTGTTTCTAGTAAAAAATGTGTCCGTCGCTACTGTCTCTTCTTCTTCTGTGTATCGTTCCTCTGTTTATTGTAGATCTTATGCGTTGAATCCAGCCAATTCCCGGAAAAGGTTGTAAGCTAATAGTCTGTAAAGAATAAAATAAAATTTACATTTTCTCATATACTAATCTTAATCAATTATAAAATCAAATGAAGCACACCTGCGACCAGTGTAATTTCCGATCAGCGTGATCAGATATCAGAGATATTCCAGAAACGTTCATTGACTGAATTGTAAGTATCGAAGTCTCTGGTGTGATATTATGTTTGTGATTAATTGTGTTCTGATTAATTATGAGCCGATCTGCAGGCTGTCAATTCAGGGGTTTGCGAGTTCGAACCCCAGCCCGGTTAACATATGTTTTGACGTTTAACAAAAGTCAATGCGAGAAACGTCATTCGTCTTCCACCAATGTGCTAACAGTCTATGTGGAAAAGCAGCCAGATGCTTGGACAGAATATTGTGGGGATAACTGGTGTGAGAATGACAGGAAAAACATGGGTAGATATTCTTTTTTTTATTTTTAGAAACGGAGTTTTAACCCCAATTAATCTGATTAATTCCATCGGTAGATGTATCAATGTTGATTCAGATTATTACTGTCGTACAAATCAATTATTTTTATTTTAAGCGACATTATAAACCTTATATATCAGAAAAGTAAAGACATTACTAGAACTGAGATGAGAAAAAAAAAAATATAGTGCAGACTCAATCAAAACCAAATGGAAACTGTCTTGGGGAAGTGAGCAATTTAAACTGTTAGGTATTACATTTGACGTAGATTTAAAAAAGATTCAAGAAATAAACTACAAAGATAAAATTTCGAAAATACTAAATTCGATAAAATTATGGAAAAGAAGGTACCTTACACCTTTGGGAAAAATAACAGTTATCAAAACATTACTTTTACCTATTCTTAATAATCTTTTCCTTACACTACCTAATCCTAGCGAGAATACTATAAAACATATTAATAATCTATTTTTTAAATTTGTGTGGCAGGGGCCATCAAAAATCAAACATGAAGTTATAATAAAAAAATATTGCGATGGCGGGCTTAATATGATTAATCTAAAAGCCTTTATTGCATCATTAAAGTCAACATGGATTAGGAGATTTTTTAAATTTGTGTGGCAGGGGCCATCAAAAATCAAACATGAAGTTATAATAAAAAAATATTGCGATGGCGGGCTTAATATGATTAATCTAAAAGCCTTTATTGCATCATTAAAGTCAACATGGATTAGGAGATTGATTGTTAAAGATGGACAATGGCAACACTTAATCAATGATAAGATCAACATTAAAAACATTTCTAATCTTGGGATAAACTATTCTGAATCCTTAGTCTCAGAAATAAGAAACCCCTTTTGGAAAGATGTAATAAAATCATATGTTATGGTATTAAAAAGTACAGTTAATATAACTGATCATTCTTTACCATCAAATATTTTAAAGGTCCCAGTGTATTTTAACCAAAATATAATGATAGGCCATAACGATATATTTTTTAAAAGATACTATGATAATGGTCTATTTTTGATAAACGATTTCATAAATGAAAATGGTAAAATGTACACATGTGAAGAACTCAACTTAATTTACAATATCAAAATGAATTTTCTTCAATACCATGGAATAAAGAAAGCAATCCAAGTATACTTGAACAAGAATAATATTCTTGAATTAACATCAAAACTACAGTACCCAATAATGCCAGCTAATATACAATTACTTTTAAAACACAAAAAAGGCTCAAAAGATATGTATGAGGTTCTTAACGTAAACAAAAGTTTGCCAACAGCGCAAATAAAATGGAATTTACAATATAATTTTAGTGAGGAAATTTGGAAAAATATCTACAAATTCCCATTTCAAAAACCAATAAATACTACATTACAATGGTTCCAGATAAGAATAAATCACAGAATTTTATCAAATAGACACTTTTTACATAAAATAAAAATAAAAGATAGTCCACTTTGTCTCTACTGCTCACAAGAGGAAACTATAACGCATATGCTTTGGTCCTGCCCCAAGACACAATCTATTTTAAATGAGTTAAAAACTTGGTTATTTCACGAAAATCCTTTCGAGATTTCCGAAGAAACTTTCTTGTTTAATATAGGAAATGAACTAACATCAGTACAATTATACATATTATTAGAAACAAAATGTTATATTTTTAACACAAAACATGTTGAGGCCCCATTATCAATAATACATTTAAAAAATAAACTTAAAAGAACATATAAAGTACTAGAAAGTCTTGCAATAAGCAATGAAAACCTAGAAATGTTTGAAAAAGAATGGAACCCATATTGTAATATTCTACGAAATGCTATCTAAGTAAAAATGTGAATCAAAACTATTAACCCTGACTAAAATTGATCGTGTTATACATGTATTGGGTATTTATTCCAAATTTATAAAGAATAGTGACCTTGGTTGATGGAGAGAGCAGATTCAATTTTTTGTTTTTCAAAGATTCAGCTACCATAAGTAAATAATTGATTAGTTGCCCACTGTATGAGAGAATAAGGAATGAGAGAATTGTAAATAATATGTAAAAGCTGTACAGTGTGCGATGGGTAGACCCCGACCCATAACATACTTATTTACGGGGAAATAAATGGGTTACCAATGGTAATTGGAAAAAAAAAAAAAAAAAAAAAAAAAGAACTGAGATGACGAAATTTAATATTTACCCATCAAAATGTGAATTTTGCCAACTTCCGTCGAAAGCAGAACATCCGGGTCTCCATGAAGGACAGCCAGCACAGGGTCGTCCTTGATAAACATAGGAGTGTACGACCTGACAGTGCCGCGGTATGAAGACAGCCGGACAAGGAAGTGGTGGACAGTTAATCTGTTTGACCATGTTTAACAGCTGGTTAACCGGCAGAACGCCCCTCAGATTTGATATTGAGTTACTTCCGGTATTAAGAGCATTTGAGCCGGAAATGGCGTCATTTCCAAAGTTTGTTCTTCCAGTGTTTGTATTGGTATTATCCATGTTCTTACTCGCTTCATTTGTGTTAATAATATCTCGGTTGTTATCGCCAATGAAGCATCCTACTCGCCATTTAGGACATCGATTGCATGTTTTGACATTCAAGTACAGATATGACGTCACTTCCCTACATTCAAGAGGAATAAACATCCTATTGCATTTCAGTAATGGACATTCTATCTTGTCCGCTGGAGTAGATTGTGTCGCCGTTATTGCAGTTTCTGGGAGGACACAGCCTTCTCTCCAAACTGGACAACCAAAACACGCTTTACCCTTAAACTGGAACGGGGTCTGTTCACGGCATTCTCGTGGGATTAGTATTTTTGTACAGGGAACCAGAGGGCATGATATTTCTTTATCCGGAACAGACGGAACCATTGGTATTTCTGAAGGTATGGGTCCCGCCCTGTTTGTGTCAGCTGTTAGCCCGCCTGCCGCACAACCAGATCTATATCTTGGGCACGTTGTACAATTTCTACCGCGAATAAAAACATTCGGAACTTCGATACATTCTTTTGGTATCAATATATCTACCTGTCTGCATCGAAAGACGGGGCATGGTGGAGCTACTTCTCCCTCGTTGTTTAAGGTTGGTCCTGGAACACAGCCTTCACGCCATAGTGGACAATGGTTGCAAACAATACCTTTGTAAATGTAGGTCGGCTGTTCCCGGCACTCCTTCGGAATATTGATGAATGGGCATCCTAGCTCTGGACACGCGACTGGATTAACAGCTGGAATCTGAGGAATGTTAGGAATCTGTGGAATATTTGTGGGTTTTGCTGGTTGTTCAATGTTTCCCATTGGCAAGCATCCTACTTTGAACTTCGGACAACCTTGGCAAGTCCGCCCTTGGAACTGGAATGTTACAATTTCTCTACATTCAGTCGGTATGTATACACTCGGGCATGCCTGTAATGGACAGGCAATCTGCTCACCAACAGGAAAATTATTTCTGGGATCTACTATGGCAATCGGTCTTGGTGGCACCAGTGTTTGACATGCTTCTCTTACTATTGGGCATTTACGACACATTTTCCCTAGAAATTCGTAAATCTCTCCCCCCTGAAAACACGCAGGAGGTAATTCAGGTAAATTACACGCAATTAACGGGCATGCTACTTCTGGAAGTGTAGGCTGCAGGCGTGTAGTTTCTGGTGAACCTTTACATCCGGCTCGCCATCTCGGACACCGGAAGCAGGTTTTACCGTCAAACTCGTAAGGTTGTTCCTCCTTACACCCGGCGGGTATCGGAATACTCGAACATTTCATGAAAGGACAAGGCATTGCAGGTCGCAAGTCAGAAGCAGGACGTAAACCATTATTAGATGATAGACGTTCTTGTTCTTTGCATCCCACTCGCCAGTCAGGGCATCTTGTACATGTTCTTCCGCTTTTTGTCTGGTACTCTCGCTTTACTCTACATTCTACAGGAACATATGCTTGACATCTCATACTCGGACAAGGTATTTGGGGAACATTGCTTGTTGGTTCTGAATTTATTAGTAATTCTGTTGTCTTTGAAGGAACACATCCCTCTCGCCATTTAGGACACCGTAAACAAGTTCTGCCCCCGAATGTATAAGTAGGAACTTCTTTACATTCATCTGGAATCGGTTCTTTTATGTCACATCTGTATAATGGACATGCAATTTGGGGAACATTGCGTGTTGGTTCTGAACTTATAAGTAATTCTGTTGTCTTTGAAGGAACACACCCCTCTCGCCATTTAGGACACCGTAAACAAGTTCTGCCCCCGAGTGTATAAGTAGGAACTTCTTTACATTCATCAGGAATCGGTTCTTTTATGTCACATCTGTATAATGGACATGCAATTTGGGGAACATTGCG
Source organism: Serripes groenlandicus (assembly GCA_031761405.1). Lineage (NCBI taxonomy): Eukaryota > Metazoa > Mollusca > Bivalvia > Cardiida > Cardiidae > Serripes > Serripes groenlandicus. The sequence continues at coordinate 204,647,713 of JASEVX010000001.1, forward strand.
TGTTGGTTCTGAATTGATTAGTAATTCTGATGTCTTTGAAGATACGCATCCCTCTCTCCATTTAGGACAACGTACACACGTTCTGCCCCCGAATGTATAAGTAGGAACTTCTTTACATTCATCAGGAATCGGTTCTGTTATGTCACATCTGTATAATGGACATGCAATTTGGGGAACCCGTCTGTTTATCGGTAGGATACCAGTACATTCAGGCTTCCGCGTGGGACAACCGGAACACGTGACTCCGTTTATAGTTAGTATGGATGTTTCTCTGCATTCTTCTGGAATAAATTCTAGCGTACACATTAAGTCCGGACACGGTGGTGGCTGGGGTTTGGGCGTCGTTTTATTTGGGTCTGGAAATATCCTTTGTGTATTAACTGAAATAATAAGTGTTAAATTAAACTTTAACAGAAGCAATAGATAGATCAATTGATTCATTGTGATTGCCCTGCAATTCGATGGTTAACCTTTCCAATATTCGACAAAAACTGCAAAATAAACGACGTTGACATATATCTGGGCAAAAATATACTTATCTCGATATTTCTTATCCAAAAGAACAAGGTGTGTGACGCATTTCATTATTGTTTGTTTCCGTGTAAGATGTAGAGGTATTTGTGGTAAAGTGGTTGATTGATTGATTGATTGTGGTTTAAAGTCGTTTTAACAAATGTTTAGTCATATCACGGCGGCCAGTTCAGCTACACGTGTATCTCCTGGCTGTATCACACCAGTACCCAACACAATAGACTTTACAAGCAACCGGCTGCTTTTTCACAAAGACTGTAAGCCCATTGGTGGAAGACGAATGACGCGTATAACAGTTTCTTTTTCAAACGTCTCGGGGAGAATGTTGGCCAAGGTTGGGTTCGAACTCCCAACCCCTGGATCGACAGCCTGCGTCGATACAGACTGAGCTAGCGGGGCTATATCGGCCAGGTCAATCAAGACAGAGTTCACACTGAAAATATAATTTGGTAAACATCCCTTTTTACATTCTATTACACTTGGCCTAATTTACCAAAAAATCAAAGTTGTTGATGTCAAAAAATGTTAAGAGATTGTTTAATTTAAGTAGGTATATATCGTTTACCTCTTTCGAGCGAAGCTAACATCTGAAAGATAAGATATGGTATTGTATTGTATACTTTGTTTTTTAGGCTTCTCGCCTATTTTCATGGCTTATTCTTTTTTTGTCTTTCCATTGCATTTATTTTATTGTAAGAAGTAGTACGTACTTATTACTTAATAAATGTATAGAATTGAAAAATATCCCTGTTAAAAAAGAGCACTTTTAAAAGTCTTATCAGGCTATAATTTTCTGTTGGTTCTCTATGCATGTAAAAGCATGTAATTAAGTGTATGAAACTGTTGGTTCTCTATGCATGTAAAATCATGTAATAAATTATATGAAACTGTTGGTTCTCTATGCATGTAAAAGCATGTGATTAATTGTATGAAACTGTTGGTTCTCTATGCATGTAAAAGCATGTAATAAATTATATGAAACTGTTGGTTCTCTATGCATGTAAAAGCATGTGATTAATTGTATGAAACTGTTGGTTCTCTATGCATGTAAAAGCTTGTAATAAATGGTATGAAACTGTTGATTATCTATGCACGTAAAAGCGTGTAATAAATGGTATGATACTGTTGGTTATCTATGCATTTAAAACATGTAATAAATAGTATGAAACTATTGGTTATCTATGAATGTAAAAGCGTGTAATAAATGGTATGAAACTGTTGGTTATCTATGCATTTAAACGCGTGTAATAAATTATATGAAACTGTTGGTTATCTATGCATGTAAAAGCGTGTAATAAATGGTATGAAACTGTTGGTTATTTATTCATGTAAATGCGTGTAATAAATGGTATGCAACTGTTGGTTATCTATGCACGTAAAAGCGTGTAATAAATGGTATGAAACTGTTGGTTATCTATGCACGTAAAGGTATGAAACGCTATCCATAATCATGTCAGACCATTTCAGTGGTATCGATAATCTAAAAACTAAAACAATCATAAATCTTAAAATGTTACTCATTCAGATATTTAACATCGCTCCTACTTAGCTGTAGGCGTAATTGATTTCTAGCACACTTATCCTTTTCTTGTTTTAAACCTAAATTATATCGGTTCAACGCCACATGATATTGAGATTCATCCCATGATGCTTGGAATTAAAGACTACAATCGTTCATCTACTTTAGGCCTACTCGCAAATGACATGAATATTGAGAAAATGAAGATGATATCAGCATTAATGCCAGGGGAAAGATTGGGAATGTGCTTACGTGAACTTTTAATGCGACATAAAATATGAATGTTAAACATGTATGGATATATTAGATGATGTTAATAATGGTTGGATACCACTTTGAACAGTATTTCAATTTTACGTTTATATCACGGTGTTTCCTGTGTTATTTACCAGAAGATCTACTGTCGGATATTTATTTTGTTGTCACCCGCGCATCTTTTGTAAAGATAAAACTGCAATCCCGAGCGACAAGGATTGAAACCACTACTACCATTTTTAAATTTTACTTGAAGATATGAAATAAACCGAACGACTTATCTTTTTATTTCGTTTATTTCAATAATGATTAGGCCTCTGTCCCGCAATATAATTTACAATTATTCATATAATAAAAGTTACAGTTGAATTGGTGTCCCTTATACAATCACTCACTTATCTGTTACTTTCACAATCATTCATCAAATGATAAATGAGCCGTTCACGAGAAACCAACATAATGGACTCTGCGTAGGTATCGACCCGGATCAGCCTGAGCAATCCACGCGAGCTAATCTGGGCAGACACGTTTTACTTCCAATGGATTTTCTGTTTCAGGAATCATTACTTTATACCTTTATCACCCTGAGACGGAATGTATCGGCCCGAATAAGGCTGCGCGGACTGCGCAAGATGATCTGGTGGGTACATTACGCAGAGTCCAAAGTGTTGGTTTTCTCGTGATACGGCTCATATATAACTACATAGTTTTATTAATTTTGCTTGATCATGGCTTTGAAGTATTTTGTGCAGACTAGCTTCTGTACTTGGGGCATTACACCAATTGAACAAAAACTGATCTCGTATATTTTCATATTTTCAATAACAAGAACATGAAAAACATAACCGATATATCTCAACCAACACAAATATTAGGTAAATTTTAAATAATTACTCTGACAATTGAAGAAAAAGCGTACAACAAAATCGAAATTAATAAGCAGGTTGTGCATTTCTGGTAATATTCCTTGAAGTATAAATGATATGGTTATTACAGTTACAATAATTATAATAACTATGTATTCATAAATAGAGGCTATTTGCACCAAAATACAATAACTATACAGGTTTAAAGTTCACTTAGAGCTGAGTATTAATATATATAAACTTACTGTGGCCAATGAAGAAAAAAAGTACAACAAATCCATAATTAACAAGCATGTTGTACATTTCTGGTAATATTCCTGAGGTATAACTGATATGTTTATAAGTATTAACGTCTAATATAAGTGTATCGTTTCGTATGCCTTTGGGATATATATACTGTTTGTTGCTAGTATGTCGACCTTTATCGTTATTTAATATGTTAAGCCCTGTATTTTACGGTCATGTTTTATGTAGTTTTGTTTGGATAGATCAAAGAAAACATTTCTCAGTTTCATTCAGACAATGACAAATGTTGTGCAAACGATTTACGTTGTTCATTTAGAGCAGTGGCTACATTTTCCGCAATGTTTCAAAGCATGCTATGTACTGAATATATATGAAATATGCCGAGTCTTTCTGGATAAGGGTTTAAATTATGACTTATCCATCAAAAATGACATGCGCAATATTTTCACCAAATCTACGTCATGTTTGTTTCAACAAGGTAGGGACGTTTATATGTCACGAATCATTTCTACAACAGACCAATCAAACGCGGATGTTTCTATCAACACGTTTATTTGTGTATCTTACCACTGTCGGACAATATCTTATGTTGACTATTGTTGGATGATTAATCTCAAAACGGCGTTCGGCTAGACATTTGAGCCGTCCCGCGAGAAAACCAACATTGTGGAGTCTGCGTAAAGTATCGACCCAGATCAGCCTAAGCATGCCGCGCAGGCTAACCCGGACAGACATTTTTCGTCTCCTGTGGATTTTCTGTTTCAGATATCATTACTCTATACCTCTATCCCCTTGAGACGGCATGTGTCGGCCCGGATTATCCTGCGCGGACTGTGCAGGCTGATCTGGATCGGTACATTACGCACTTTTTGAGAAAGAGATGTTTAATAGTTTCAGCCCTGTGTTCCATAGTAAACACAACGTAAACACGTTTTGTCTATGGAGCGGAACGAAACCTACCTGTATTATGCATGTACTCCCGTCAAACAGGTTTGGTTTACCGACTAATGCACGGATTATCGACGAAACCTATATAGGTTTCGCAAAACAAGTTTTGGGTTTGGTGACTATGGAACACAGGGCATTTATTGTATGCTTCTATCTATCACGTGGCAGAAATATGCCACCATATATATCATTACGATAACTTTATTACTATGTGATTTGGTGGACAGCAAAGCTTGCGCTCTTTTAAAAGAAAAGTGCATAGCATAGCTGTAAAAAAAAAACCACTCATATTGTATTTATTCTTTAGACACAATGGAAAAATGTTTCAGTTAGCGTTTTCAATGTTTCGCTGAGGAGATCTCATTCATAATCATACGTACTTATATTGACTTTTAAATATTTACCTTACTTGTGTTTTGGAGAAAACGTCGATAGAACGGATGTTTTCGAATGCCATGCCCATATCTGCATATCTAGAATTGTCGTTATGAAGTAGAACGATACCAAAACATCACGTTTTACATATTATTATTTTTTGTGTTTTTGTTTTTGCCATTGTTTTCTTGATTTAATTTCTTTTGAAAGTGATGTATAGGCCATATGGCCGGGTGTTATTGACAGTAACATCATATCAGTATGGGAAAGGTTTTAATTTTGTACCATGGGGTGATGTAATCGAAAAGGGAGCAACTAACATTATTATTGTTAAGAAAAACCTTGTAATATGTTTGAAAAAACAACATTTATGAATGAATAAATTGTATTAACTGATTTAAGAAATAACACGATACGAAATACGTATGTCTTCTACCGTTATTACAACACTTTAGACACAATTAATTTGTATTTAATAACTGTTCCCCAACTTCCTAGGCTACGCTTTTTTTATAGGTTGGTTTACGGAGTTCACTTTTCCGCCAACGTCCTAGGCTACGCCTTTTTAATTGTTTGGTTTACTCGATTGACGATTCGATTGATCAAAGCTCAGATAAAAGTTTCGGGGGATGTTTTTTCCTATTTATTTCTGTTGTATTTATTAACTCAAAACGTTCCTGTTTTTGTTATCCTACTTCTTCTAAACTGGAAGGAGAATAGACTCCCCTCTCTACTTCCAAAGCTTGTGTCATACTTAACTTATAACTAGAGGCAGTATCTGGTATTATTATATAACCTATAAATAGACGCCTTTTCATTGGCTAAAAAGGAATTTTTTAGAACAAATATCTAGCGATATTCACCGTTTTTTTCTGATATTCACCAGTTTTATAAATAGTAACAGGGGAAGACCGGGGAATCCCATTAGCCGTCTATTAATAACCTTCGTCTTTATCCGTACGCTACAGAATTTTCCGAGGCGCGTTCCGAATGACCACGGAAACTTCCGAAGCTCGTTCGGATGATCATGACAATATAATATAAATATGGCACGCGCGTCTAAAAAGTGACGTTATTGTTTGAAATGACGTCATGCACGTGCATAACCAACATTTTAACGCGCGTGCCATGTAACAGTATACTGTTAACCGGTCAAAAACGTACTGTTATCATGAGACAGTAAGTAATTGCCCATGATGAGTATATGAGAATTTAACATTACAAAGTCACGTGAGGTATAATAAGAGAAATTGAGGGTTATATAATAAAACAGTTATGGGCTTTTCAGCTGTTATACATGATGTTGATATGCACCAAAAAAATCATTATTGACTTTTTTTTGGTGCATATTATACAATTATGGACTTTTCAGCTGTTATACATGATGTGATATGCACCAAAAATTCATTATTGACCGAGGCGATAGCCGAGGTCAATAATGATTTTTTTGGTGCATATCAACATCATGTATAACAGCTGAAAAGTCCATAACTGTTTTATTATATAACCCTTAATTTATCATATTGTTTTGATATTAATCAACTGAAAAGAAAACAGAGGACCACTCAAGGAACATTTCTGTTGTATGTTGTATAAATTTCTGTCTCATGATAACAGTCTAAAACGCGCGTCTAAAATGTTGGTAATGCACGTGCATGACGTCATTTAAAAAAAATTACGTCACCGGAATGACCACTCGGAAGTTTCCGTGGTCATTCGGAACGCACCTCGGAAAATTCCGTAGCGTACGGATAAAGGCGAAGGATATTAATAGGCGGCTCGTGGGATTCCCCGGTCTTCCCCTGTTACTATTTATAAAACGGGTCAATATCAGAAAAAAACGGTCAATATCGCTAGATATTTTTTCTAAAAAATTACTTTTTAGCCAATGAAAAGGCGTCTATTTATAGGTTATATAATAACACATCATGTATAACAGCTGAAAAGTCCATAATTGTATAATATTTACTTACTTACTTACATATCATATTTTTTAAATCTTTAAACCAAAATTTAATCTGCAGAAAATGAAGGAAACATTCTTAACGAACAAAATATAAATGTGAAATAGAACATACATATTATAAAAGAATTTATTACCTTCAATTACAAATATACATTTCCCCTACAACATTCGTTTCAAATATTTGCAGCAAAATTAAACTATATCGGGGAGGGGATTAAAATGTCTTATTTTTTCTGATCACGTTTTCCCTGGATCTCAACAAGCCACACATTTAGAAAGTGCCTGTAATGCATCAAAACCGCTTCGGTGGTGTAGTGATGGAGTGTCCATATTTGGATGTGGGAGGTCACGGGTTCGATCCCCGACCGGGTCATACCAAATAGTTTGAAAAAGGTTGTAACTGCTGCACTCCTTGGCGCTCAGGGTTGCGCGGTTATTATTGCGACTGACTGGCTGGGGTCAGGAAAAATTGACCAGTAGTACTCGTAACTGACCCAGGAGAGTTTTTAAAAGCGTCACAACAACCCAATCAACCAATCGATCAATCGTTAACATTAAATTGCTTTGGAGAGGGGCTTTGAAATGTCTTTTTTTCTCCTCGCGTCCTTCCTAAATCTCAGCATTTCACAATCAGAATGTGCCTCTAAAGCAATTTCTGTCGGGAGTTGTTTCTAGACTTCCGTTAATTCTATCCTTTATACAACAAAACCGCATCAGACGACTTTGAAAACAGCAATATCAAAATAGGGAATATCTCTATAAATGCAAGCAGTATAAGTGAATTGAGTAGAGCACATTGTGGGAAAAAGGAGAAATTGCTCATTATGTAAAAGGGTTAAATGATTGAAGGAAATAAGAATGTGGATACAAAGATCCGATGTTGGCCAAATGCGTATTCGACATGGACTATTCCCCCTTGCCACAGCTGAGAAAGGTCGTAAATTTAACATGTTGACGTGTGAGTATTACACACATCTAACGCATTGTAGATTACAAACGTCCGGTTCTGACCGTGGAAACAAATTGACCACTCGGCAAGCGACAAAATAAACACTGCCCAACCTTCACGTGACTTTGTCGCAATAAAAATTGCCGATGTCGTGAAAACAATGTCGATGGGAGGAGAGTACGGGGCACCAGTACGTTATTTAACCATTATCCATATAAAGACTCTTCTGCAGCAGACGACTTTTGAAACAAAATGTGTGACAGAAGGAGAAATTGCCCAGAACGAGCAATTTCTCCTTTTGTCACAACGTTTTCAATCTATTTTCAGTAATTATACCTTCATTTACAGAGATTTTTCACAATTTTGCCTAGATGATTTCAAAGTCGTCCTCTTATTTTCAGTTGACGCCAGCTTCGTGTCAAAACCTCGCCCTGATTGTTTAATTTATCTCTGTGTTGTGAAATAAAGGATTGAGGTAGATGTGTAATTTACGACATTCGTCTCTGATAACAGTAGAATGTGTAATTTACGACATTCGTCTCTGATAACAGTAGGATGTGTAATTTACGACATTCGTCTCTGATAACAGTAGGATGTGTAATGCTTTTGGTTACCATGAAATATTATTTTAACAAAAAGGATAGATCATAAGTCATATTAATGTTATTACTATATATTTAATCAAAGTTTTGCTTTGGTTTGTACTGTTTTAATTAAGGCCGATTTCAATGAATTAGTAGTTATATTACGACGTTTTCTGGGTACGTTACCAGTGCAAGTTGATGGTCTATTTATCCAGACACCAGCATTTCAGTCATAATGAACATCTCACAATCTTGAGCGTCATGCCATTTAAAGTATTTTGTACGACCCATCCGGGGATCGAACTCACGACCTCCCGCAAAGTCGTTGTACGCTCCACCATTACACCATCAATGCGGTTCTCAAAATATTCGAAGCACTAACCATTTGTTAGGTGAATAGTAACTGTCAAAAGCATGAACTGCATTACAGCTTTTTTCCCTGAATATACGAGGTTACAGACACGACAGTATCAAAGACTTGACATTTGAGCAATTCATGACATGCGAGCTACGATCATGTCTAATTAGGTGTTAACTGGAGAAACTTAAATGACTCTTCATTGAAAATAGTCAGTTATGCAAAGTTTTCTTCTATGTTGGGTTTCGCTCGAACCTACACTTTCGTTACTATTAGTGGGATTTTGCACAGTGCCATCCAGATAAAAGTCAAAATAGAAAAGCTCTTTAAATAGCGACGGTCAAACAGAGCTCTAGATAAGATGAGTATTTCAAATTCCAAAACCATTGACACTCAAACCCTATGTTGTGGTACTCAAAATAATCGTTTTAGTGAGACCATGCTATTTTGAGTATCGACAACAAAGGGTTTGGTTGAGTGATAAGAGAGTATAGGTGGGAAAATACCAGTTTACTCTTCCTAATACGGTGGCATAGACATGACCTGGTAGTTCTGTTTTTAGAGAAACTATCTTGTGGGAACAAGAAACTATCTTGTGGAAACGAGAATCTTTCTTGGGGGAAAGAGAATCTTTCTTGTAGGAACAAGAATCTTTCTTGTGGGAACAAGAAACTATCTTGTGGGAACGAGAATCTTTCTTGTGGGAAAAAGAAACTATCTTGTGGAAACGAGAATCTTTCTTGTGGGAACGAGAATCTTTCTTGTAGGAACGAGAATCTTTCTTGCGGGAACAAGAAACTATCTTGTGGGAACGATAATCTTTCTTGTAGGAACGAGAATCTTTCTTGTAGGAACGAGAATCTTTCTTGTGGGAACGAGAAACTATCTTGTGGGAACAAGAAACTATCTTGTGGGAACAAGAAACTATCTTGTGGGAACGAGAATCTTTCTTGTGGGAACGAGAATATTTCTTGTGGGAACAAGAAACTATCTTGTGGGAATGTGCGTGAAGTTAGCCGGACTAGCCGGAACAGCCGGAACTCCGGCTACTCCGGCCGCATTAACCAGCCGGAACAGCCGGTGTTCCGGCTACTCCGGCTGTATTAACCGGCCGGAGAAGCTGTATTTCCTTTTACTTCGACTGTACTAACCAGCAAAATAACATCATTCCGGCTACTCCGGCTGTACTAACCGGCCGGATTAGCTGTATTTCCTATTACTTCGACTGTACTTACCAGCCGAATATCATCATTCCGGCTACTCCGGCTGTATTAACCAGCCGGAACTCCGGCTTCTCCGGCTGTATAAACCAGCAGGAACAGCTGGAACTCCGTTTACACCGACTGTATTTACCAGCCGGTAAAGTCGGAACTCCAGCTACGTCGGCTGTATTAACCAGGCGGAACAGTCGGCTGTATTAACCATCCTGAACAGCCGGAACTCCGACAACTTCGACTGTATTAACCAGCCGGAACAGGCGGAACTTCGACTGTATTAACCAGCCGGAACAGGCGGAACTCCGGCTGTATAAACCAGCCGGAACAGGCTTAACTCCGGCTGTATAAACAGGCGGAACTCCGGCTGTATAAACCAGCCGGAACAGATGGAACTCCCTCTACATCGACCGTTTTAACAAACCGGAACAGACGGAACTCCAGCTGCGTCGGCTGTATTAACCAGCCGGAACAGAGGGAATTCCAGTAACACAAGCTGTATTAACCAGCCGAAACAAGCGAAACTCCGACAACTCCGACTGTATTAACCATGCATGCTTCAATCCACCGTCCAGTCCATCTATCCATCCACGCCAAAACGAGGGTGGGAGCCACTCTGTCGGCCCAACTTTGGCTGGGTTTTGCAGCCGGCTGCGATACATTCGGGTGGAATCCGGCTAGCGTGTCTGGGAGCCAGAGTGTGTCACTTTCATTTGACATATATGTCAGGATGCCAGTTAAACTCTAATTTCCAGCCGGAGTTGGCCGGAGTTGGGCTGCCAGAATGCCAACTTCATGTGAACATTGCAGCCAGCTGCGATACATCCGGGCGGAATCCGGCTAGTGCAACTCGGAGCCAGAGTGAAGCACTTTCACCTGACACATGTCACGATGCCAGTTAAGCTTTCTAATTTGAACAGGACGGGTGCAAAGTCGGGAATATGTCGGGAAATCCCAACTCCGGCTGGGTTTTGCAGCCGGATGCGATACATCCGGGTGGAATCCGGCTAGCGTTTCTGGGAGCCAGAGTGTGTCACTTTCACCTGACATATATGTCAGGATGCCAGTTAAACTCTCTAATATCCAGCAATTTCCAGCCGGAGTTAGCCGGTGTTGGGCTGCCAAAACGCCAACTTCATGTGAACATTGCAGCCAGCTGCGATAAATCCGGGCGGAATCCGGCTAGTGCAACTCGGAGCCAAAGTGAGGCACTTTCACCTGACACAAGTCACGATGCCAGTTAAGCTCTCTAATTCGAACAGGACGGGTGCAAAGTCGGGAATATGTCGGGAAATCCCAACTCCGGCTGTGCATGGCAGCCGGCTGACGGAACTTGGCGAAACCGGATGTCATGCAACAGGAAGTCAGTTTGAGTGCTTTCACCTGGCATGCTTCAATCCACCGTCCAATCCATCTATCTCGAGCAATAGGCACGCCAAAACGAGGGTGGGAGCCACTCTGTCGGCTCAACTCCGGCTGGGTTTTGCAGCTGGCTGCGATAAATCCGGGTGGAATCCGCCTAGCGTGTCTGGGAGCCAGAGTGTGTCACTTTCACCTGACATATGCCAGGATGCCAGTTAAACTCTAATATCGAGCAATATACAGCCGGAGTTGGGCTGTAGACTTGGCCAAACTGCCAACTTCATCTGAACATGGCAGCCAGCTGCGATAAATCCGGGTGAAATCCGGCTAGTGCGACTCGGAGCCAGGCTGAGGCGCTTTCACCTGGCATGCTTCAATTCACCGTCCAATCCATCTATCTTGAACAATAGGCACGCCAAAACGAGGGTGAGACCACTCTGTCGGCCCAACTCCGGCTGGGTTTTGCAGCCGGCTGCGATACATCCGGGTGGAATCCGGCTAGCGTGTCTGGGAGCCAGAGTGTGTCACTTTCATTTGACATATATGTCAGGATGCCAGTTAAACTCTCTAATTTCCAGCCGGAGTTGGCCGGAGTTGGGCTGCCAGAACGCCAACTTCATGTGAACATTGATCCAGCTGAGATAAATCCGGGCGGAATCCGGCTAGTGCAACTCGGAGTCAGAGTGAGGCACTTTCACCTAACACATGTCACGATGCCAGTTAAGCTTTCTAATTCGAACAGGACGGGTGCAAAGTCGGGAATATGTCGGGAAATCCCAACTCCGGCTGGGTTTTGCAGCCGGATGCGATACATCCGGGTGGAATCCGGCTAGCGTTTCTGGGAGCCAGAGTGTGTCACTTTCACCTGACATATATGTCAGGATGCCAGTTAAACTCACTAATATCCAGTAATTTCCAGCCGGAGTAAGCCGGAGTTGGGCTGCCAAAACGCCAACTTCATGTGAACATTGCAGCCAGCTGCGATAAATCCGGGCGGAATCCGGCTAGTGCAACTCGGAGTCAGAGTGAGGCACTTTCACCTGACACATGTCACGATGCCAGTTAAGCTCTCTAATTCGAACAGGACGGGTGCAAAGTCGGGAATATGTCGGGAAATCCCAACTCCGGCTGTGCATGGCAGCCGGCTGACGGAACTTGGCGAAACCGAATGTCATGCAACAGGAAGTCAGTTTGAGGCGCTTTCGCCTGGCATGCTTCAATCTACCGTCCAATCCATCTATCTCGAGCAATAGGCACGCCAAAACGAGGGTGGGAGCCACTCTGTCGGCCCAACTCCGGCTGGGCTTTGCAGCCGGCTGCGATAAATCCGGGTGGAATCCGCCTAGCGTGTCTGGGAGCCAGAGTGTGTCACTTTCACCTGACATATGCCAGGATGCCAGTTAAACTCTAATATCGAGCAATATACAGCCGGAGTTGGGCTGTAGACTTGGCCAAACTGCCAACTTCATCTGAACATGGCAGCCAGCTGCGATAAATCCGGGTGAAATCCGGCTAGTGCGACTCGGAGCCAGACTGAGGCGCTTTCACCTGGCATGCTTCAATCCACCGTCCAATCCATATATCTCGAACAATAGGCACCTCAAAACGAGGGTGAGACCACTCCGTCGGCCCAACTCCGCCTGGGTTTTGCAGCCGGCTGCGATACATCCGGTGGAATCCGGCTAGCGTGTCTGGGAGCCAGAGTGTGTCACTTTCATTTGACATATATGTCAGGATGCCAGTTAAACTCTCTAATTTCCAGCCGGAGTTGGCCGGAGTTGGGCTGCCAGAACGCCAACTTCATGTGAACATTGCAGCCAGCTGCGATAAATCCCGGCGGAATCCGGCTAGTGCAACTCGGAGTCAGAGTAAAGCACTTACACCTGACACATATCACGATGCCAGTTAAGCTTTCTAATTCGAACAGGACGGGTGCAAAGTCGGGAATATGTCGGGAAATCCCAACTCCGGCTCGGTTTTGCAGCCGGATGCGATACATCCGGGTGGAATCCGGCTAGCGTTTCTGGGAGCCAGAGTGTGTCACTTTCACCTGACATATATGTCAGGATGCCAGTTAAACTCTCTAATATCCAGCAATTTCCAGCCGGAGTTAGCCGGAGTTGGGCTGCCAAAACGCCAACTTCATGTGAACATTGCAGCCAGCTGCGATAAATCCGGGCGGAATCCGGCTAGTGCAACTCGGAGCCAGAGTGAGGCACTTTCACCTGACACATGTCACGATGCCAGTTAAGCTCTCTAATTCGAACAGGACGGGTGCAAAGTCGGGAATATGTCGGGAAATCCCAACTCCGGCTGTGCATGGCAGCCGGCTGACGGACCTTGGCGAAATTGGATGTCATGCAACAGGAAGTCAGTTTGAGGCGCTTTCACCTGGCATGCTTCAATCCACCGTCCAATCCATCTATCTCGAGCAATAGGCACGCCAAAACGATGGTGGGAGCCACTCTGTCGGCCCAACTCCGGCTGGGTTTTGCAGCCGGCTGCGATAAATCCGGGTGGAATCCGCCTAGCGTGTCTGGGAGCCAGAGTGTGTCACTTTCACCTGACATATGCCAGGATGCCAGTTAAACTCTCTAATATCGAGCAATATACAACCGGTCTTGGGCTGTAGACTTGGCCAAACTGCCAACTTCATCTGAACATGGCAGCCAGCTGCGATAAATCCGGGTGGAATCCGGCTAGTGCGACTCGGTGTCTAAAAAAAAAAAAAAGAACCCGCAAATCTTCAAAACCCCAAAATAATACCATAGTTTCAATTAATTTATTATTTAACTTTAACAATTATGTTCCTTGTCATTCCAAATGTGCATACGTTACACAATACAGTATCGAACAAAACAAAAAGAGGGGGGTCAGGGGCGGGGTGGGGGCTGGTGGGGGGTGGGTGGGGGGGGGGGGCGGGGGGGGGGGGGGGGGAAGGACCAGAAACAGGAAAAAAAACCGCATTATATCATTTACGGCAGGAATGTTACCAATTTACGTTCTGTTACTAAATGTATAATACCCCCTTCTATTCGCAGTTGTTAAAGATACATCATTTCACATTGAAGATTATAGTATAGATCATGTATATAGTATTAATGATTATGTAATAGGGATACGCGACTCGCTTCAGATCCCCTGGTGATACTAATTGACTTTATGAGGGTCATAAAACTTCGGGTAAAATCGGGAGCATTGCCGGACTTTCACGAACAAATCCGAAATCATGAAGTTACAAATATATCTTAAAAAAGACCATCTAAATCTAAATTTATTTTGATAAAATAAAAATTACATTGTAGATGAAGAAGTGCCGCATCCGAGACCGTTTGCAACTAAGAAATATATATAATAATATTTGATATACATCGATTATAAGTGAATGGGTACTTTTATTTTGTTCTTTGTCTATATGATATTGACGGGAGCCGGACAAAAGATCCCATGCTATTTTTGGCAGGGTGGACAAAAGCTCCCACATCATTTTTACAGTGTGGACTAAAGATCCCATGTTATTTTAACAGGGTGGACAAAAGCTCCCGCATCATTTTGGCAGGGTGGACAAAAGATCCCACTTATAATATGTATCAGTCAGTAATAAAGAAATTGAAATGAATATATAATTCCTATCCATTGAACATATTATGGATGTGAATTTCAAGGTAAACAGCCAATTAATGTAGAGGGTCAAAGTTATCACCTGCTATTTTAAATTAAAGGCAATCAAAATCTAAATTGTGTTGTTAATTGAACTCTTTACATAAACTGTGAAAAATAAAACATTGAGCATATTATTGGTGTGAACTTTATAAATAGCTGTGCTAATGACAATGACCAGACTGTGTGTTGATTGAATATGTCTGCATCAGGGTCTTTCAAATACTATTTGAAAGACCCTGTCTGCATGAACTACTTTGAAAGCAGTTTTGTTTGTAAATACATGTATATCCACTTTTCATTGTTTTATTATCATGATGTGCTAAATTTTCAACACTAGTAGTTACCATATGCTATATTTTGTTTGCTATATATTTACTCATAATTTTTTATTAACAGGGAGTAAATTTGACTTTATTAATCTTTTCGTTTTTTTCTGGTTTATTTTTCTATGAAATCATTTAATAAGAAGAAAATATACTCAACACCTTTACTGTCTGTCACTTTAAGACAAAAACCAGGATGGCTCATCAATATGGGATCTTTTGTCCATCCTGTCAAAATGGTGTGGGAACTTTAGTCCACCCTGTTAAAATAACATGGGATATTTTGTCCACCCTATTACAATGATATGGGACCTTCTGTCAAAAATAGCATGGGAGCTTTTGTCCATGTGATCTGTTGTCCTGTATTCGATATTGACAACGTTTATTTAACCTAAAAAAAGACCATTTAAATCATATTTTTCTCGAAAAATAAATGCCACATATTAAAGATAGATAATTATATTTTGTGGAGCCGTTTGCACCTAAGCGATGAATGAATTAATTAAAGAGTCATAGCGCGTTACAGTTACAGCTACTCTTTATTTCCATATGGTAAATTATACCTGATAGCAATTGCCGGTGAAATAATTCTTCCACATGTGGAGGTCCGACTGTTCCGGTATAGACGGAGTTCCGGCTGGTATATACAGTCGAAGTTGTCGGAGTTCCGGCTGTTCCGGATAGTTAATACAGCCAGCTGTTCCGACTGGTTAATACAGCCGACGTAGCTGGAGTTCAACTGTTTCGGCTGGTAAATACAGTCAGTGTAGACGGAGTTCCAGCTGTTCCGCCTGGTTTATACAGCCGGAGAAGCCTGAGTTCCGGCTGGTTAATACAGCCGGAGTAGCCGGAATGATGATATTCGACTGGTAAGTACAGTCGAAGTAATAGGATATACAGCTTATCCGGCCGGTTTATACAGCCGGAGTAGCCGGAACTCCGGCTATTCCGGCTGGTTAATGCAGCCGGTGTAGCCGGAACTCCGGCTGTTCCGGCTGGTTGATACAGCCGGAGTAGCCGGAGTTCCGGCTGTTCCGGCTACTCCGGCTAACTTCACGCACATCTTGTGGGAACGAGAATTTGTCTTGTAGGAACAAGAATCTTTCTTGTGGGAACAAGAAACTATCTTGTGGGAACAAGAAACTATCTTATGGCAACAAGAAACTATCTTGTGGCAGCAAGAAACTATCTTATGGGAACAAGAAACTATCTTATGGGAACAAGAAACTATCTTGTGGGAACGAGAATTTTTTTTGTAGGAACGAGAATCGTTCTTGTGGGAACAAGAAACTATCTTCTGCGAAGGAGAATCTTTCTTGTTGGAACAAGAAACTATCTTGTGGGAACGAGAAGCTTTCTTGTGGGAACGAGAAACTATCTTGTGGGAACGAGAAGCTTTCTTGTGGGAACGAGAATCTTTCTTGTGGGAACGAGAAGCTTTCTTGTGGGAACAAGAAACTATCTTGTGGGAACGAGAAAACTTATTGTAGGAACGAAAATCTTTCTTGTGAGAACGAGAATCTTTCTTGTGAGAATGAGAATATTTCTTGTGGGAACGAGAATCTTTCTTGTGGGAACGAGAATCTTTCTTGTGGGAACAAGAAACCATCTTGTGGGAACGAGAAAGTTGCTTGTTGCAACGAGAAAGTTGCTTGTTGGAACAAGAAAGTTGCTTGTTGGAACGAGAAAGTTGCTTGTTGGAACGAAAAACTATCTTGTAGATATTTTTATGTATCGCTGTGGCAAACCGCAAAATTCTAGTAATAAGTAGTATAAGGCGTTACTGTGGCCATCTGCAATAATGTATTAGTACATACTATTGGCTATCACTGTGGCCAACCGCAAGAATCTAGTAGTACATATCATAATATCATAAGGTATCACTTTGGCCAACCGCAAGCTTCTAGTCGTATATATTATAAGGCGTTACTGTGGCCAGCCGCAATAATCTAGTAGTATATAGTATAATGTGTCACTGGGGCCAACCCAAATAATCAAGTAATACATATAATAAGGTATCACTCTGACCAACCGCAATAATTTAGTAGTACATAGTATAAGGCGTTACTGTGGTCAACTGTAAGACTATATTAGTACATATCATAACGTCTCGCTGTGGCCAACTGCACGAATATATTAGTACATATTATAAGGCGTTACTGTGGCAAACCGCCATAATATAGAAGTTCATATTATAAGGTATCACTGTGGCCAACCGCAATAATCTAGCAGTACATGTTATAGGGTATTATAGTGTATAACGTCAAGAATCTAAGAGTACATACTATAATGCGTTACTGTAGCCAACCGGAATAACCTAGTAGTTAATTATATAAGGTATCACTTTGGCGAACTCCAAGCTTCTAGTAGTACATATCATAATGAATCAATGTGGCCAACCGCAAGAATCTAGTAATACATAATATAAGTAATGTCTGTGGCCAACCGCAAGCTTCTAATAATACATATTATAAGGAATGTCTGTGGCCAACTGCAAGCTTCTAGTAATACATATTATACGAAATGTCTGTGGCCAACCGCAAGCTTCTAGTAATACATATTATAAGAAATGTCTGTGGCCAACCGCAATAATATAGTATTACATATGATAAGGCATCACTGTTGCCAATCGCAAGAATCCAGTACTACAGACAACAAGCAATCACTGTGGCAAGCCGCAAGCTTCCAGTACTACAAACAATAAGGTATCACTGTGGCCAACCACAAACTTCTATTAAAACATATTATAAGGAATGTCTGTGGCCAACCCCAACTTCTAGTAATACATATCATAAGGAATGTATGTAGCCAACCGCAAGCTTCTAGTAGTACATAGTATAAGGAATGCATGTGGCCAACAGCAAGCTTCTAGTAATACATATTATATTGCCAACCACAAAATTCTATTAAAACATATTATAAGGAATGACAGTGGCCAACCACAAACTTCTAGTAAAACATTTCACAAGGAATGCCTGTGGCCAACCACAAGTTTCTAGTACAGACAATTAGGGATCACTGTGGCAAACAACAAGCTTCTAGTTATACATATTATAAGGAAAGTATGTGGCCAACCCCAATTTTTAGTAAAACATATCATAAGGAATGTATGTAGCCAACCGCAAGCTTCTAGTAATACATATTATAAGGAATAACTGTTGCCAACCACAAAATCTAGTATTACATAGTATAATGAATTAATTTGGCCAACCACAAGCTTCTAGTAGTAATTATCATAAAGAATGTATGTGGCCACCCACAAGCTTCTACTAAAACACATTATAAGGAATGACTGTGGCCAACCACAAGCTTTTAGTAGTACATATTATAAGGAATGTATGTGGCCGACCACAAGCTTCTAGTAGTACATATTATAAGGAATGTCTGTGGCACACCAAAAGCCTCTAGTAATACATAGTATAAGTTATCACTGTGGCCAACCCCAAGCTTTTAGTAGTATATATTTTGAGGTATCACTGTGACCAACCTCAATAATCTAATAGTACATATTATAAGGTATCACTGTGACCAACCCCAAGCTTCTAGTAGTACATATTATAGGATATCACTGTGACCAACTACATAGTATAAAGAATGTATGTGGGCAACCGCAAGCTTCTAGTAGTACATAGCATAAGGTATCACTGTTCCCACAAGAAACTTTCTCGTTCCCACAAGATAGATTTTTGTTCCCACAAGAAAGTGTCTCGTTCCCACAAGATAGTTTCTCGTTCCCACAAGATAGTTTCTCATTCTCACAAGATGGTTTCTTGTTCCCACAAGAAAAATTCTCGATCCCACAAAAAAGTTTCTCGTTCCAACAAAAAGTTGTTCGTTCCCAATCCGACCGGTGATCGAACTCGCGACCTCCCGCACCCAAGGCGGACGCTCTACTACTACATCACCGAGGCGGTCTTGAATGGAGTAGACCAATTGATGTATACGCCTGTTCGCACTCAATAACAGTGGTATATTTGTGATTTGCAACATTAGTTCCGTTATATCACGATGACAGTTCATGTATGCATGATCCCTGGGTGAACAAACCAGTACTATGCTAGGATGTGAGCCTTGTCAAAGGGCACTCTATCAAGACAGCCGCGACTGGGGATCGAACCCGTTTCAAATCACCGACGCTTACCACTCGGCCCAGCCAAGTCCTCACAATGGTAGACCGTCGTCCTCTCATACCAAAGTTCTGGTGTTCTGAACCAATGATTAACGGGTTCTGCCTTTTGGATTTTTTCACACAGACGGCGCGAGTAATGGTGTCAAGGAAGCAGACATTGAGCGTGATTAATATAATTTGAAAGCTTGTTTCGCATTCGATGTAAACAAAAAAATAGTTTAAACCAAACTAATCCATCTTCACAATACTAAACGCATGTACACATTGTCCAAGCTAGCAATTTTACTTCATGTTATTTGTCAGATTTTCAGTTTAAAAATTCGATGCACAATTCACTTTTGAGGAGTGTTCCAAGATACAGGAAAAGGTCATATAAATGTACAGAAATAGAATATATTTAAAAATAACTGATACGAAATTATTGTCCCTTGGGATATGCGGCGTTTCATGGGTAAGTTCTACTGATCTTTTAATCCTGACACCATTGGGCAGTCAGTCGTTATGCTAACCCCACAATCCTGAGCGTCAAGGTCATTACTACCGTTTTCAGTCTTTGCTATGACCAAATCTTAAGGAAAAAACCCTGGTCTCCAGCCCGGAGTTTAATGTTCAACCATTATATTACAGCTTTGATCTATCAGTGATCCAAATTTGAAGAGATCAAATCTTTGATGTATACCAGGGATGTTCGATATATATGTCAATTGTGTATTGTGACCGGTGTTTATCCAATATTTACACAATGGATTATAATCATTATATATACATAGATGATATTTCTTTATCACTTTTGATAAACGAGTTGACTAAGATGATGTGCCGCGAGCGTCATATTCAGCTTAGATAACGAGCTTATAAATAAATAAACACGAATGAGATATTCTATTAATCATATTAAGTGATTTATGAGGCATTTTTCGAAAAGATGTGCCGGTTTGGGAGCCAAGTTGACTAACGTTATATATAATGTCAAACCGCTGACGTGACATAATTTTCAGTTTGGTTTCCGCGTTGTAACAAAGACTTGAGCGTAAGACTGGAAACCATACTAGCAGTGTCATGTATGATATATGTAATGGCATTTTGACACTGTCATAGAGGGCTTTATGTGATATTTGTATCTAATGATGACAATAACTGTTTTGTAAAGTTATTGTCATTTCGATTTAGGTAGGCGTTAATCACTTTTGCAAAAATGTTTGGAAAACGCAAGGCCAATACTGAAGAAATTCGGTCTTGTATTTATAAAAGTGTGTATGTAGTAAGTTAGCTCTGTTATTCTAAGAAAAGAGAATTTTGCCAAAATGCAATCTTTGTCACAGGTTGGGAAACCTGGGTACACTAGTCTGAATCAATAAGAAACGCAATATTAGTTTAAAGAATGTTCTTGAATGATACATTTCTTCTGTTGCGAATGCATGTTCTAATGAATCAAGGGGGCCATGATGGCCCTGGATCGCTCATCTGAGATAAGCCATGTGATTTGTCATTGCCAACCACGGTTGTGACACTTTTGGCCAGAAAGGTTTGAAGCCAGTATATGAGAGAATTGTGTATTATCTCCCGATTTTTCGAAGATAAAAAAGGGGTGTTATTAATTTCGGTTTGTCCGTCTGTCTGTCACACTTCGTTTCCGTACAATAACTGCCGCAAATGTTAACCGTTTTTTTTTCAAACTTGGTAACAAGGTTAAATGCCTTAAGGGTTAGGCCAAGTTCGATCGTCACTTTCGGCGGACTTTATTCGGTGGAGTTATGGCCCCTTATTTAACAAAAAATGCCGTTTGTTGCCGTTTCCGTGCAATAACTGCCACAAATGTGAACCGTTTTTTCCAAACTTGGTAACAGGGTTAAATGCCTTAAGGGCTAGGCCAAGTTCGATCGTCACTTTCGGTGGAGTGATGGCCCCTTATTTAACAAAAAATGTCGTTTGTTGCTGTTTCCGTGCAATAACTGCCACAAATGTGAATCTTTTTTTTCAAACTTGGTAACAAGGTAAAATGCCTTAAGGGCTAGGCCAAGTTCGATCGTCACAAATGTGAACCGTTTTTTCCCAAACTTGGTAACAACCTAGGCCAAGTTCGTTTAATTTACCCTGTAGTACATGTTCAATAAAAAGTCTACTGACATGTTTAAACCTAACCTCAACATTTTCCTACAAGCGGGGGGATATAAATTTCATGTTTTATATAATATTTTATAATAAACTATATCTAAAATAAGAAGTGTTTAGTCTATGTAAAAAGTTTACCTCTGGGATGGGACCTACTATTTTTAAACCCAGTGGCATAATTTGAAGTCTTGGTAGAGGACCACTAGACAATGTTACATACAAAAAAATCTAAGCTCTAGACCTTTCTGTTTTAGACAAAAAGATTTTCAAAGTTTTCCTTTCAAATGCAAAGACAACCAGAGTTCTGTATGGAATTAATTTCATTGAACAATTTTGAAAGGGCACTTCCCATCCCTTTGAAGTGTCATCAAAATTGGCCGGGCGGTTTGTTGTGATTTTGTGTTAAGAAATTGTTTACAGACGACGGATGAGTGATCACAAAAGCTGATAAATAAGCTCACCTTTGAGCACGCTAAAATTGGATCAGTGATTTAGGGGATGCTATCTAAGACTTTTTTTTATTTTCAGCTCTGGTGGCCATCTTGATCAGCAAGCAGAATAGTTCGAACTATTTTGGTAGAGGGCAGTCTAAGGAATGTTGTGCTCAGATGAGATAAAAAGACAGAAAACAAACTTTCAAATTAGGTTTCAAAGAAACATTTATCTTTTTTATCTATTTAAAAATGATGTGAATGCATCTTTCATAAAAAACAACAACATCCATCAAAAACAATAGCTATAAACATCAAGGCGGACATCTTAAAGATCCAAAACACATCAATACCTTCTTTCTCACCACGGTCTTTAGGGAGTAGTAAAACGTTTTGTCTACCAACATCCCTCTTATAACTATATTAAATGTTTTGTTGTGTGAACACAAAATTCGCTTCTTTAGAGTTTCAACAACATAGGGTTTGAATGTAAAACAAGCAAATTCAGAGAATTATGGTCCCCCGCCAGGGTCAAGGTCACAAAAATTGGTATTGATGGAAAGGGGTTGTCACAAGGAATACACATGTGAAATATGAAAGCAGTACCTATTACGGTTCAGAAGTTATGACCAAGGTTAAAGTTTTTGTGACAGCGTGACTGACGGACGGACTGACGGACGGACTGACGAATGAGAACTAATAGTCCCCACGCTTTCGCTAAAGCGGGATGTAAGAATATGGAATATGTCCCTCTGTAGAGTTAATGTCATGTTCATTGAAAGACCGAGTAGTTATGCTCTCTAAATATGAACATTAGAACCTCTTTTGTTAGTTTGTTTAGATATTATACCACATTCAACAGCTAAGGTCATATCGTGGCTGAAAGGAAAGATGATATTGGTCTCACACCTTATGTATACATGGATTGATCGATTGATCGATTGATCAGGGTTTAACGCCGTTTTAAACATTTTCTCAGTCAAATCACGGCGGCCAGTTCACCTACTCATGTATTTCCTTGTTTTCTCACACCAGTACTCCACAAAATAATCTTCCCAAGCAACTGGCTGCTTTTCCACATAGACTTAGCCCATTGGTGAAAGACGAATGACGCATTGACTTTTGTCAAACGTCGGTAAGAAAGTTGGCCGAACCGGGATTCGAACTCACAACCCCTTGATTGACCGCCCGCGTCGCTACCAGGGCTCGGCTGTTTACATGGAGATAACATATATACGGTATGAAACCAATACCACCCCACCTGCTGTAGCTCAAGAGTTGCATTGACTCCAATCATTCAGACCCATTTAGTCGATTCTAACAGATCAAGCAATGGTAAGACTTTATCAGCCATTCTTATTGAGTGTCCCCTAGTCACAGGGGCTTAACCCTTTCCTTCATACGACAATTCTGCAGCAGACGACTTTGAACATATTTTGTCAAAAAATAGAAAATCTCTATAATTGAACGGATAACCTATGACTTAAAGTGGAAAACATTGTGGCAAAAGGAGAAATTGCTTGTTTTGAGCAATTTCTTCTTTTGTCACTATGTTTTCAAAAGCAGTCTGCTGCAGAGGCGTCAGAAAGCATCTATATGAGTGAGGGAAAGGGTTAAGGAGATGCAACAAGACGGCTAGACACAGATCATTTTGTATTAAACCCTTAAAACTAACATTTATAAATTTACACTATCAGACTGTGATGTCTTTTTAAAATGTCTATATCAGTCAGTAGCAGAGATAATATTTCCTATAATCTGATCAATTCATTTAACACTTTCCCTCATACAACAATTCTGCAGCAGACGACTTTGATCATATTTTGTCCAAAAATAGAAAATCTCTATAATTGAATGGATAACCTTTGACAAAAAGTGGAAAATATTGTGAGCAATTTCCTCTTTTGTCACTAAGTTTTCAAAAAGCCGTCTGCTGCAGAGGCATCAGAAAGCGTCTATATGAGGGAAAGGGTTAATGGATTACATTTGAAAACTCAGAGCAAAAATAGATTGACAGCAATTGCAGTGATTTTCAATCTTGCAAGAAGCTATTTGGTAGTAGTTTTTTCCTTGGATGTTTTTTTATACAAATGTCTTGTAAATTATATATTAGGTACATTGTTAACAAATGAACTATACTAAAACAGTTACATACAGTGTTTCATTTTGCAGGCTAAATAGTTGTTGACCTTTTCCCACATACAGACGCTTTCTGATGCTTCTGTAGCAGACGTATTTTGAAAACATTCAACGCAAAAAGAGAAATTGCTGATAATGCAATTTTACCTTTTGCAATAATGTTTCAATTTTATTTGACAAGTGTTCTTTCATTTTTACAGTTTCCATATTTTTGACTTAATATTTTCAAAGTTGTCTGCTGCAGATTTGTTGTATGTTAGAAAGGGTTAACCCTTTCCCATATGCAATAAATTTGCACAAAAGAAAAATCAATAAATGAAAGAATAATTATCAAAAACGTTTTTATCATGAGCACTTTCTCCTTCTGCCTCAATGTATTCCAAGTTTTCTGCTATACATGCTTCAAAATGCATATGCATGGGCCAAGTTAATTTCAAGATATCAAAGCTATAAACTTAAAAGGATACTACAATAGGCATGATAAATACACATAATACTGTATTACTTTTAAACATTATTTTAATGCATTATATTTTGAAAAAGCCTCTAAAGCCAATATGCATATACAGTTAAACTTGTGTTAGTGGTCACCTCTGTTAAGCAGCCACTTGAGGATTAACAAAAACACTATTTTCTTCTTTATTTGACATATATTAAGCAGCCATCTGTGTTCAACAACCACATTTTGACTCTTCCCTGGGTGGCTGCCTAAGACAAGTTTGACTGTAATTAGTTCCAAATAAATGACATAAGCTTATCAAGCTCCATTTAAAAAAGACTGTTTGAAAGGATATGTGTCACTGCCAATCACTTATAACTAACAGCAATTAGGTCAGATTGAGAAATACATAGCGACATTTAGTATCATCTTGCCGTACAGACCAGACATGAAAGGAGTTAGTTCCAAACAGATGTAATTATACAGCATTTCTTATAATGGAGGCCTTCATGCAAACAGTGGTAACTATATTTTAACACTTTTCCACATGCAAATGCATCTGCAGCAGACATCTTTTGAAAACATTGTGGAAAAAGGTAAAATTGCTCATAGTAATGTTTTCAAAAATATTCAATGATAATACTTTCATTCATAGTGGTAACCATATATTAACACTTTTCCACATGCAGATGCTTTCGCAGCAGACGACTTCTGAAAACATTGTGGATAAAGGTGAAATTGCTCAAAATGAACATTTTTTCCTGTTATAACAATGTTTTTTTCAATATTCTAGAACAGATTTTTTCAAAGTTGTCTGTTTTGGAATAATTCTACGTGTAAAAGGAAAGTATAGTTACACCAGTTTTGCTTGAAGCCCTCAAAATATACAGGTACAAATTTTGATACAAATATAGACAACGGAACCAGCGCATATCCAATCCAATAAATAAAATCAAAAACTAACATTACAGAAGCAATCTATCAATATGTTGTAACCCTTAATTCTTTCCCATTTTCCTTCTCTTTTAAAATATTAAAACATATCTGACAAGAGTAGAAAGATTGGAACTGAAGTTATGTGTATGTCTCCGAACGAGTAATTTCTTCTCCTCCTCATGCGTAACCCTTTCCCTCATATAGATGCTTTCTGATACCTCTGCAGCAGACTGCTTTTTGAAAACATAGTGAAAAAAGAAGAAATTGCTCAAAACGAGCAATTTCTCCTTTTGCCACAATGTTTTCCACTTTTAGTCATAGGTTATCCATTCAATTATAGAGATTTTCTATTTTTGACAAAATATGTTCAAAGTCGTCTGCTGCAGAATTGTTGTACGCGGGAAAGGGTTAACTCTTCCCCACATAGAATGAATTTGCAGCAGATGACTGTAAAAACATCTAGGCAAAACAATGAAAAATCTCTATAAATAAAAGTATATTTATTGAAAAGAGTTGTGGCAATTGGAGAAAATGCTCATTTTGAGCAATTTCTTATTTTATCACAATGTTTCCAAACCTCCTCTGCTGCGGAGGTGTCAGAAAGCTTCTGTTTGGGAGGTAGAGTTAATGCAAATAGGGGTCTTGTTGCATCTGCCAACAGTCACATACAACAAATCTGCAGCAAACGACTTCCAAAAGATATCGTCATATTGCCAAAGACATGAAAAATCTCCATTAAAACTGGTACAATTATTTAGCACATTGTAAAAAAACATTTTGGCAAATGGAGAAATTGCTCATTATGAGCAATTTTTCTTTTTGCGACAAGGTTTTCAAAAGCTGTCTACTGCAGATGCATCAGAATGCATCTACAAGTGGGAAAGCGTTAACACCTATGTCCCTTTATGTGACATCAACATAAGGTATTAACAAGACCCCTCTTTCGTCAAACACAACTATTATATGAATTGATATGATATGGTAGTAACCAAAAGTCAGGAAAGGGTAACAAACAGAAAACACAAAACAAGAGGACCATGATGGTCCTATATCGCTCACCTGATTAGACAGTAGTTTTCAATGTTTTTAGTACATACATTGAAGGAAAAAAAGCCCCACCCCCTTGTGGTCATGTTTTTCAAAGAATCTGAATATATTTATGCAATCTTGGTAGAGGTTCTCCCAAGAAACATTTGAGCCAAATTAGTTTCAAATCGGGCCAGAACTTTTGGACAAGAAAATTATTAAAATTTGGGCATTTCCCCCCCCCCCCCCCCCCCCGCTTTCTGATGTTGTAGCAACCAAAGTTCAACATAGAAATAAAATTATTTGGACAATTATAAAAGAAAAAACGACCCAAGTAACGATGAAGTTCAGGAAAATGGGCCGAGTAATTCCAGAGATGTATTTTAAGAAATTAAGGACAGACGGGCGACAGACACAGGACAGTAAGTGATCACAATAGCTCACACCCACCTCATGCTCAGGTGAGCTAAAAACAAAGTATACTAACAACATAAGTTACACAAAGATACTTAATAATTAAAAATCTAGTTTTAAAAAAAGGACAAAATTTACTGAACTATAAATAAAAATACTTTCTCGACAAACACAAAAATATAAAACTTTTTCTCTTTAATAATAGTGACACACATAGCACATCCAGATGAAATAGAAATATATACATTTCAAAAATAGTTATCTTCAAACAAAATACAGAAAGAAATCTTATTTCAGTTAATATTAATCTTTCAAATTTTATAAAAAAAAATCTTTTTATCTTCATAAGCGTATACTTCACAATTGACATCCAAAACACTGATAAAAGATCACTTTCATATTTCTAATTCTAAATTCACAAAGTAGTGGTTTAGTCAATCAAAAACTGTGTTACTTGTGAATGAAGAATATAGGCCAAGATCTTGAATATGTCCCTTGAACCCTTTCCCACCTGCAGACACATTTTGATGAATTTGAAGCAGACGACTTTTGAAAACATTGTGACAAAAGGAGAAATTGCTCAAAATGAATAAAGTCTCCTTTTGCCAATGTTTTCACTAATTAAACCTACGATTATAGAGAATTTCCATATTTTTGAGTAAACATTTTCAAAGTCGTCTGCTGCAGATTTGCTGTATGTGGGAAAGGGTTAAATAATCATAATTGAAGAGACCTTGGTTTTAAAGTTCTGGTCAAATTCCTTGCTAGTTCTGTCATCTGAATTTGGTCCTCTGTCTTTCCACAAGCAACCTTTACAAACTGAACGTTCATCTGAAATTGTGTAATGTATTCTTTGTGAGTTTGCAATATCAATGTTAAGTTATATAAAATTAACTAAACAAGAGGGCCGCAGTGGCTGGGTAAATTACCGGTAGTCCTGACACCAGCAGGTCAGTCGTAATGCTAACCCTGCAACCCTGAGCGACAAGAAGGGCAGCCATTATTACCATTTTTAAAGTCTTTGGTATGACCCAGCGACCTCCCGCATCCGAGGTAGACGCTCTACCACTACATCAACGAAGTAGTTGTAATAATTACAGAAGTAGTACAGAATTTGATAATAAATATGGGCCATATTTAAACTTGCAGACTGTTGCATGTTAAGGTCATGCAATCTTCTCTTATATTTGACCTAATGACCTAGTTTTCAACCTGACTTGATCCATTTTTAGATTCCGTTCATTGACCTCAATATCACCAAAATAAACATTGTGACATAATTTTACAAAGCTATAGTTAAAAATGTCATCGCCTCTTCAGTGTAAAACAAGATTTTTCTCCACATAGGCCTAGTAACAAAAGTTTTAATCCTCTGCAGCAGATGTTTACTGAAAACATTGTGACAAAAGGAGAAATTGCCCATTACAAGCAATGTCCACTATTTAAAAGCCACAAAACCTATTCATTAAATCAAGTTACTTAAAATTATTGTGATATTTGATAACTGTTTCAAAGGTGTCTGCAGCAGATGTGTTGCATGCAGGAAAGTGTATCTTACCTTGACTACAGGTCTGTCCGGGGTTTCTGTAAATTGAATCTTTTTGCTAGATTTCTTAATGTGTTTTGGCTGAAATGATAATTTGATAATATTCAGAATCATGATTAAAGGGTGTGCATGCGCATAATTAGCCCTTTTCAAAATAAATGTGAACTAAGTGGGTGAAGTTTTGTTGTTTGAATGGTGCTTTAAGCCATTTACAACAAGTTTTCAGTTATATCACAGCATTTCCTTGGTAAGTTACAAGATCTACTTGTCAATCATAATGCTTACCCACAATCCTGAAGACCAAGGATGCAAAGTAATAACTACCATTTGTCTTTTGTATATCCTGGCAGAAGATCGAAACTGTGACCTCTCACACTCGCAGTGAACGCTCAATCACCACACCACCGAGGGGTGGTTGAGGTAGTTTGAACTAACTATTTATGAATTTAATACTGTATTTGTTTGTAGGTAAAAGTATGTATAATATAAACTTGATTAATGTTTTTACAACTTGTTATATAAATGAAGTTGAAAAAATAGTCAAGAAATTTGATCATATGAAATGTGTGCAATTTCTAAGTTGAAAAAGCGGCATAATTCAATCACAAATTGGCATTTGCAACCAGAGTTGAACTTGAACTCATCCAAAGTACATGCCATGAAAATCTGCAAGACACTTTTGGAGGGGAACATTTTAAAAGTTTTCACTGTAGCCATATTTATGGCACAACCACCCTGCCTCCTGGCAGCCGTATTTTTTACCAATCTATAAATGTAGATCAATACCAAATATACTTACAATTGCTCGCCAAATAGTTAACTCCGCACAGCGAGGATAAACAAAATCAAATCATTCATTCATATACTTACAATGTGACTTTTACTGGGTTGACTGAACACTTCAGTATCCTCTCTGTCTGGTAAGGTTTCTTTTATAATGGAGGGCGGAGAAAACAACACACTTGTATCTCCTATCAGAGATTTGCTCTAAAATAAATCAAAAGTCAAATTAATTATCACAATTGAAAACATTTATTGTGGTTAATAATAATTGACACTTGAGAAAGTTACATGGTCAGATCGTTGCATATTTAAAATTAAATGGGTTGATTATAACTTGTTCCTTTCCATAGATTTATAAAATCAATATCACACTTCTTTAAAGCAAAACGGCCAAGAGGTCCTGGATAGCTCACCTGAGAATGTGCACTGAAAGACAGGCAGGATCAATATTAACAGGACATTTCAAATTATTCTGATCAATGCAACTTACTGCTGTTCCACTTATAATGAATCTGTGATATAAATGCAATGTTCATTGAGGAATCAACAAGGCATTGAAGGAATCTGATAGGGGGTCACCCAAGGAACATTTCTACAAAATTATTTCAGATACTTTCAGTGGTGAAGATTTTTTAAAGTTTTAAACTGGAGCCGTATAAGGCAAAAACAGTCCTGTGACTCCTGTCCCCTGGCGACCATGTTCATCCATCAGTAATCATGGCTTAAAGGAAGCTGTGAAGTTTGGTTGCAATAGGCCAAGTGGTTTAAAGAAATTGTTGATGATGCACGTCGGACACAGGGTGATAACAATAGCTCACTTTGTAAAACATGACCTATTGTCATCACCCTATCACAGTACTTACTGGAGTTTCAGGAGATAATAGTAACGTTTCTGCCGTTGGAAAAAGAGGTGTGTCAGCCCACTTCTGATTCAGTGATTGTCTAACTCGTCTAGTTGGCTGTGGACCCTATAATAGATATATACATTTATCACATGACAATGCTTGTATCTGATCTAATATACCAATTACGTATTTTTCTTTATATGTAACATGTGTAATATAACATGATCAATTTTTGTATTCATCCGCAAATGTTTAAAAAATGGCTGAGGAAGTGTAAACACAAACGTCACGATAGATGAACGAGGTAAAGGGACCATTAATCGGTCATAAAAATGTGTTTTATTGTGATAAGCTAACAGTTTAATAAGTATTACATGGTGGGAATACTTTCTGACTGCGAAAACACGATTTTTCTTTTTGTGTTTCGTCATGTGATAAAAAGAATATGACATTCGTTATCATTTCATAAAGTTTTATCAAACTCATCCAAGAAATGTGTTATTAAGCTCGCCAAAGGCTTACTTAATAACAAATTTCTTGAACTCGTTTAATAAAACTTTATATGAAATGACAACTCATGTCAGATCCTATATGTATCATATTGTCATACACTTAGGGCTGTCACAATATACCGATAAATCCCAATACAGTTGTCAACCAATACATACCGCGATACAAAAGACACGTACCGGTATTTTGCGATATTTTCTTTCCAGTTCATCCGTTATTATTTCCGTCATTCAATCGATAAAATGAAGCTTCGTGTCAAATGTTGTGTCAATCAGACGATAAATAATAAGTTGATATCAAGTGCGCGTGACAATGGCTGAGTTCGTTTGCTAACTATGGTCGAGTGTATTTCGCAAAAACTTAAAATTTAGAATTTCAACGAACTTCGAATCAGAACTATATAAGTTCAATTCCTATAAAAGTATTATCAATTTATCATACATTATTTTATTTTTGCAACTATCCTGGCTATAAATGCGCGCAAGTGTAAAACCAAAACTAAACTATAAAATACGAACTCATCGGTTGTCATGTAGGACCTACTTTGACCCTATTTTGAACCTAGGCTTGACAAGATCAAATCAAACATTTGAACCTAGTTGGAAAAGGTGTCAGTATATTTTAAGTTTTACTTTATTTTTTACTTCCTCAGGAACCTGGATGTTTTGCACTTAACCCTTTCCCACATACAACAATTCTGCAGCAGATGACTTAAAACATGTTTTGTCAAAAAATAGAAAATCTCTGTAATTGAATGGATAACCTATGATTTAAAGTGGAAAACATTGTGGCAAAAGGAGAATTTACTTGTTTTGAGTAATTTCTCCTTTTGTCACTATGTTTTCAAAAAGCTGTCTGCTGCAATGGCGTCAGAAAGCGTCTATATGAGGGAAAGGGTTAACCCTTTTTCCAACATACAAAAGCATTAAGGTACATTTGCAGCAAACACCTTTTGAAATAATTGTGACAAAAGCCAAAAATGTGTTCAAGTGTCTCCCATCCTTTCAGACTAGTGACATAAAAAATTACTAACATTTTTCCCAAAGTGTTTTCTCTTGCCGAGAGTGGTGGAATCTAAATGTTCTAAGGTGGACAAATCAGCATCATAGCCTGTATCTTCTCTAATCAGAGCTTCAACATCTTCTAACTGTCCTGGACTCTGAAAAAAAAAAAAAAAAATTGATAAAACAAGATGTTACTAATTAAGCTATGATCCAAAAAGAAAGCCGTAATACTAGTACTTTTTCAGGAAATATAAAAATCCTAAACTTTAAACGTTTTTTAACCAAGTTTTGAACATGGGAGAGCTTAATATTTTCCAAGTTTCAGAATGTTTAAGT
Organism: Serripes groenlandicus; assembly: GCA_031761405.1. Lineage (NCBI taxonomy): Eukaryota > Metazoa > Mollusca > Bivalvia > Cardiida > Cardiidae > Serripes > Serripes groenlandicus. The sequence goes on from JASEVX010000001.1 coordinate 204,679,522, forward strand.
CGATTACGAATACTTCACTTTAACTTTTCCCACTTTAAAACTCAAGGTTACCCTGCTGCCTTTGGTTTAAACAATATTTTATTTAGTAATTTCTGAAATACAAATCAAATCATAAACATATTTTCTTGGATCGAAAAGAAAGCTACAGCTTATTTTAAATCTCTCCTGCTGCCTATCCAACATCTTGACATATAGGATAGTGTAGTATACATATACTGGTAGGTGCCATAGTATAGGAGATATGGCCCAAACTATTTTTTTTCCTTCTTGAAATGGGGGGTCATCACCCAAGGTCATTGATACAATTTCTGCATGTTCATATCAAATTTGCTAATTTTTAGGTGAAGCAATTAGAAATTAGTCTTGTTAGTAAGCTACTGTATATTCCCATCGACTGACTTCAAGTCTCTTGAAAAATATACCAGACAAGTTTCTTTGGAAGACAAAAATTACAAATGTTGGGAACTATTGTGGTATAATGAAGATTATTCAGTAAACTTAAAAGCACTTTAATGACATAGATGCACTAGAAGAATCGAGTTTTAATAATATAGGTACAAAATAACAGGGATTGAATTTCTGACAGAGGATAGGTCAATTTCAGTAGTAACATCAGTAGCAATCCGCAGCGAATAATTAATTAGTCCAAAAACGTAGAAACTTTGGACAATTCGTAGTGGTAATAGGTCTGTAATACCAATCTTCTCTTAATACTAAAACTTCAACTACAGTTTCATTGAATTCCATTAGATATCTGCTGAGAATTATTCTAAACACAAGAATTGGAAGGACAAACAGATAGTTACACACTAACAGACAGCAGGGTTACTATAGTGGTACCTGTGTATAAAGACCACCCAAGTAAAGACAACAAATTGGTCTTTGTTTATAGGTAGTCTTTAATTACAGGGTCATTTGAGCAGAAAATGAATAATTGAGAATAATAACTCATAGCTATTCAAAGGTGATCTTTAGCAAAGCTTTGACTGTGTATGGTTCCCTGAAATTGTTTATGATTATAAACATACAATATACTTACAATTACTTTACTGTTCTGTGACTGTTTCAAACCCTCAATGGCGTTTTTGAATGGAGTTGGGGTACGAGGAGTCAGTTGAAATAAACCTTTCGGTACTCTCGGGGTCAGTCTGTTTGGACTGAAGCTGGAAGTAAGAACAAAAGTAACCATTTCATCATTAATTAAATTCCTGTTTCATGACATTCCCCCAATTGAATAAAGGATATATTTAACCATTTCCTACATACAACAAATCTGCAGCAGACAACTTCGTCAAAAACCTGAAAAATCTCCATAAAAGATAGCTTAATTGTTTAATAAAGTTGAAAACATTCTGGCCAAAGGAGAAATTGCTCATCATGAGCAATTACACCTTTGGCCACAATGTTTTCAAGTCATCTGCTGCTATTGCGTCAAAATTTCCGACATACAACAAATATGCAGCAGACGGCTTCAAAAACATATTGGCAGAAACATGAAAAATATCCATAAATAAGGGTATCATTATTGAAAAGAGATGAAAACATGGTGACAAAAGTAGAAATTGCTTGTTTTGAGCAATTTATTCTTTTGTCACAATGTTTTCAAAAGTCGTCTGCTGCATCACAAAGCGTCTGTATGTGGGAAAGGGTTAAAACAAATCCTTCCCACATATAAAGAATCTGCAGCAGATGACTTTGATAGCACTGGGTGCAAAAAATAGGACAAGTTGAAACATTGTGGCAAAAGGGGAAATTGCTCATTATGAGTAAGTTAACCATTTGTCACAGGGTTTTCAAACGATAAATCAGAAAACATGGACGAGATGATGCAAACTGAATATATCATGAACAAGACCTTTATTTCCTACAATTTTTTCGTAAGCTTTAGGGGTCATCTTCTCACAGAATTCAACAATCTTGTGAAGTTTAAAGACTCTTGGTGAAAGGGTTGAGATATTGAGCAGAAACCAACTTGACCTTTGATTCGGTGACAATAAATAACAGTAGTGGTCATCTTCCCATGGAGTCCATCATCATGCGATGTTTGAGGACTCTAGGACAAAGGGTTTTTGAGGCAATGAGCAGAAAAGGACCTCAACCGTAAAGCTCATGTGACCTTGACCTTCGACCCCAAAACAATAGGGATCAACTACTCAAATCACTTCAGGAAGTTTAAACACTCTTGGTCAAAACAATCTTGAAATTATATTATCCTGAAAGAGATTTGACCTTAATGACCTGTGCGACCTTTGAGCCAGTGACCCTAAAATGAATAGGGGTTATCTACTCAATTAGACTAATAATCCAATAATGTTAAAAGACTCTTAGTCAAGGGGTTCTTGAGATATTGCGTGGAAATAGATTTGACCTTTATGACCACTGTGATCTAGATCTTTACTCCAATGACCAAAAATTATACCTACATCCCATGAAATTTGAAGACTGGGTTCTGTTGAACTGTTATTTAGCTGAAAGCAAGTGTGACAGGCGGACTGATGGACCGGGCAAAAACAATATGTCACCTCCCCCAGGTGATCAAGGATTGAGATGTGTATATGTGCAAGCTGATCTTCAGGGCCTTTTTTCCAGAAATTGGGAAGAGGCCTTAGCCTTTCATTTTGGGAAATGTTAGCGCGATTTTTGCCAAATTGGGAAAAACTAGACATATAACATGTGGCTATATAAATAGTCCTTTTTACAATAACTTAAGACTTTTGGTTTATATAATGTAATTAAACAATCATATAACCTTAAACAAGACAAATATATCTGTTAATAGTGTATTCCACTTCATTTCACTTTAAAAAAAAAAAAAAAAAAAAAATTTTTTTTTTAGATTTTGGGAAATATTTTTTTCCAATTGGGAAAAAAACAATGTTTTTCCAATTGGGAAGACACCGTTTAACGGCGTCACTTATATAAGGTAAAAAGGCCCTGATCTTGGTCTACACTTTTTGTAAATGGCGTGTGAGAATATGGGTAACATAATGATTAAATGTTGTTAAAGAGAGCATATATACTATAGCAGGTATTGTTTAACCTTTTCCCACTTGTTAACACATCTGTAGCAGACAACTTTTGAAATCATTGTGGCAAAAGGAGAAATTGCTAATGTCAGATGAGCAACTTCTTCTTTTGCCACAATTTTTTCCAACTCATTTAAAATTATACTTTGATTTTTAGGGATTTTCAATATGCTTGCATATATGTGTTTTGAAAGTCGTCTGCTGCAGATTTGTTGTATACATGAGAGAAAGAGTTTAACTGTTTAACAATTCAAATGGCTCTTACCAGTCAAACACTTTGACATTAGGTGTGTTAAGAATAGAACCATGGCCCGAAGTGAACGAGGAATCGTCTCTCCGACACACGGGAGTTGATGTTAATTTACCAAAGGGTAATTCTGGGGAATTCAAAAACTGAAAAACAGTAAAACAGTCCTAATTTAAAGGTGATGAACTCCAGATGCTGATCAAAATGTTGAAATGTTTAAACTTCTGCAAATATTGCTCATAGTGACAACAAAATAAGTAATAATTAGTTCAAAACTATTATGGCAGTAAATATTGAAAAACTGTCAATTGAAAGTCATGAAAATGTAACAAATTTGGCTTACTGGGTAGAGATACCCAGTAGAAATGAAGCATTAACAATCAATATTTAGATGTTTATGGTTCTGAAAAGTGAAAGTATTAATTCAATTTTATTACAGAATTATGATTCTAATATTTCAAGAAAACTTTTGAACAGTTTTAAAACTTTGACTATAATATCTATTTTCACCTTTAAGGGATTATCTGACATATTTTAAAGCGGTCTACTTTGAATATGTGTAAGAAATAGAAGCTAAATTTAAGGCATATATATATATATTTTTTAGATTTCATAAATGGAAATAGATAAATCAGCATTTCTTCAATAACTGAATTATTTATTGTTTCAAAGAAAAGCGTTGCTTTTAACCCATTCACAGATGGAGCATAATGTCATCTCTCTAAAGACCTAAACAATGTTTTTCAATTTTGTATATCCTAAATAAATTTCCAGACTTTATAGAATTCAATTCAGATGTTTTCAAAGCCGACTACATTTGAAACAGTTAAACCTTTGAAGTGTACTTATGTTGCAAATGAAAGTAATTTCAAACGATTCTCTTACCTGTGAGGGAGAAAATGGCAAGTTTTTAATGGGAGTTCCTTTGGGAGTCAAAGATCCTTGACGACTAGGGAAGTCATACTCTGCCTCACTGGAGATATTGTCAAAACTGGCTTGTATGACCGAGTTCTCACTGGATATCATTGTATTAGTCACTCTTTTAATATCTATCACATTTTCCTTCATTTCACTATACTCCTCTTTATACTGTCTAAACAAATCACTTCCAATTATCCCAAAGTCAGTTGTTATATGTTCACTAACTTCAATTTCAGAATAACCTGACAAGTCTTTCATTGAACAAGATTTGAAAGGGCTGGATCTTATTGCCTTCTTAACAATCTTTTTATACATCAACTGAAAGAATAAATATAAATTTGTTTTACATAACAACATCAAAGCTTTATATGTGTCAGTACTTCATCATATTTTGAATATTTGAATATACTGATTCCTATAGCAACCTAGTTACATGCTCAATCCGGAAAAAATACTTTTTTAAAAATGAAAGCAATCAAAGAATGGGTTTATAATAACTTAATATTTTATGATGGTAAAAGATCCTTGAAAAGATGTGAAATTAATATAATGTATCAACATAATTTAAGGAAAATTTTACTTTTGTAACCACTGTGTGTGGTTTAAATAACAACATACAAAAGGTTCTTGTCAAAGTCATAATGTCAACAGTCAACGTTGATACTAAGTCTGTCATATAGTATTATTCAAAAGTAGGTTATTATAAAAACTATATTAATTTGATTAATTCCAGGTCCTTTTTAGCTATTTTAACATAAGAAGTAGCACTTATATAAAGACATTTCATGAGTGTTTATTATCACTTTTATTAAACAAGTTTATAGAGATGAAATGACACGAGCCTTGGCAAGCATCATACTCAGCTTAGTTAAGGAGTTCATTAAAATTGATAATAAACTAGAAATATCACTTTGACTCAAAATACCCCCAAAACCGCACTTTGACTCAAAATATGGCTTCCGACTGACCAACAAAAGGGCCATAACTCTGTAAAATAACATGCAATTGTAAGACCTTTATAATATGCACATCTCCTCTTGGTATAGAAGCTTCATGTAAAATGTTATTGAATTCCACCCAGTGGTTTGTAAGAAATAGGCTGGAAAAAATATGGCTTCTGACCGACCAACAACTTAATAAGTAAAAGGGCCATAACTCTGTAAAATAGCATGCAATTGTAAGACCTTAAGGGTATGCACATCTCCTCTTGGTATAGAAGCTTCATGTAAAATGTTATTGAATTCCACCCAGTGGTTTGTAAGAAATAGGTCGGACAAAATATGACCAACAAGAGTTGTCGGAGGACAATATAGCTCGCCTATCAGGGCCATCTTCTATAAGAGCCTACTTCAGAACAGTTATACTTATAGCATTAGGTAAAGTCACACAGTATCACCTATTGCAAGATAAAACACCTTTTCAATACTTGCATGCAAATGTTAACCAAGTCCATACAGGCCTTTTTGGGCCTTTTAAATCTGTAAATTTATTTATATACGATAAGCAACAGCATACACAGTGTCTGAGAAAAGGCCATGCACGCAACGGTTTGACCAAAATTCTAAGTCCAAAAACGGGCACAATTCAGTCAAAATCCATTCCAGAGTTATGGGACTTGACATACAAGGTCATCTAATGACCCTGAATAGGTGTGTGAAGTTTCAAAGCAACAGCTTACACAGTGTCTGAGAAAAGGCCTTGCACGCAAAGGTTTGACCAAAATTATAAGTCCAAAAAGGGGCACAATTCGGTAAAAATCCATTCCAGAGTTATGGGACTTGACATACAGGGTCATATAATGACCCTAAATAAGTGTGGGAAGTTTCAAAGCAACAGCTTATACAGTGTCTGAGAAAAGTCCTTGCACGCAGAGGTTTGACCAAAATTCTAAGTCCAAAAAGGGGCCCAATTCAGTCAAAATCCATTCCAGAGTTATGGGACTTGACATACAAGGTCACTTAATGACCCTGAATAAGTGTGTGAAGTTTCAAAGCAACAGCATACACAGTGTCTGAGAAAAGAACTTGCACACAAAGGTTTCACCAAGCTGGCAACACGTACGCCAACCAACGCTGACGCCAACGTGATTACATAAGCTCCCCTATTTCTTCGAATAGGCGAGCTAACAACTTAATAAGTTAAAGGGCCATAACTCTGTAAAATAACATGCAATTGTAAGACCTTTAGGATATGCACATCTCCTCTAGGTATAGAAGCTTCATGTAAAATTTTATTGAATTCCACCAAGTGGTTTGTAAGAAATAGGCCAGACAAAATATGACCAACAACTTAATAAGTAAAAGGGCCATAACTCTGTAAAATAACATGCAATTGTAAGACCTTTAGGCACATCTCCTCTTGGTATAGAAGATGCATGTAAAATTTAATTGAATTCCACCAAGTGGTTTGTAAGAAATAGGCCGGACAAAATATGGCTTCGGACCGACTGACAGACAGCCCGACACAGTGACTCCTATATGTACCCCCCAAAACTTGTTTTTTTTTGGGGGTATAATAACATGAGTTAGATATTCTATTTATCACATAAAGTGATTTATGAGGCGTTTTTTTGAAAAAATATACTTAACGTTTACCCTATTTCTACATGAAATTTACCAAAGCGCCAAAGTGACTAACATTATGAGGTCAAACCGCTGAAGTGACATTATTTTCATAGTTTGGTTTCTGCATTGTAACAAAGACTTGAACGTAAGGCTTGAAACCAAACTAGTAGTGTCATATGATATTTATGTAATGGGATTTTGACACTCCCAGAGAGGGCTTTATGTAATAGATAAAATAACAATTATTATTTAATGCTAAGACAAGCCCGTTCTCAGACCGTTTTAGGTTCTACACAGTGAGAGCTTGCACAGACAATGAAGAATAAGCTTCTCAAATTCAAATATGGAGACTGTGATCCTTCATCAAAACAAAGCCCCTGCGCAAAAGACGAAATCTACTTTGCCTGACTGAACATCATAATTATTTTTCTAATTTGCTGGAAATCGTGAGTAGCTGAACTTACGTGTTTATGTTTTTTACCCCTCCTCAGTATAGTTGGTGTGCTGAACTTGTTAGTAACAGGTGATGTAATTGGAATCAATCCCGGACTTCTTAACTTTTTAATTGCATGACCATTGAATCTGTACTCTAAAACAAAAAATTATTGGTTAAAAAGCAGTCCTCCTAAACATCTTTTTGGTTTTCAACATGCATCTGTTGAAAGGTATAAAAATAGCTTGATTTTTAGAACCCTGTCCAAAATACATAAAATATGCAGCAGTCGACTTAAGAAACATCTAGGCAAATACATGCAGGATCTCTATATATGAAAGCATAATTTTGGAATAAGGTTGAAAACATTGTGACAAAAGGCGAAATTACCCATAATGACTAATTTCACCTTTTGTCACAATGTTTTTAAATGTAGACTATGCAGCAGATGCTTTTAAAAGACATTGTGACAAAAGGGGAAATTGCTAATAAATTTTGATAATGAGCAATGTCTCCTTTTGTCACAATGTTTTCAACTATATTTAAAAATTAAACACTCATTAATGGACAAATCTATCATTTTTTTGCCAGGACAATTTCGAAGTCGTTTGCTGCAGATTAGCATTATGCGAAAAAGTGATAACAGTGCATCTGTTTGAAAACATCATTAGGATAAGGAAAATAAATACATGAAAATTGGAACACTATTTTACCCTAAAAACTCTTGAATACATTGCAGGAAAAGGAGAAAAAGCTCTTTACATCAGCATCATTAAGAGAGATTTTCAATATTTTCTGTAAAGATGAAGCCATTTAGTGATGCACTACAACCAGGACATACATTTTTAGCAGCAGACGACTTTTGAAAACAATGCAGCAAAAGTAGAAATTGCCCGCAAAGAGCAGTAACCCCTTTTGTCACAATGTTTTCAACTTTTTCAATTAATGATCTTCCATTTTAATATATAGAATTGCCATAATTTTTACTAAATGTTTTCAAATTTGTCTGCTACAGATTTTTTATATGTTGGAAAGGGGGTTAACTTCTTTCTGTAAGTGATATTATTCATTTTTTTTCTTTCTTCATAATACCGATTTTATTAATTAGGTTAGGTGGTTTAACCCTTTTCTACTTTTTGACACATCTGCAGCAGACGACTTCTGAAAACATTGTGACAAAAGGAAATTGCTCAAAACAAGCAATTTCTCCTTTTGCCATAAAGTTTTCCAAGTTTTTTTCAGTAGCTATACCTACAATTATAGAAATTTTCCATATTTTTAGTTGATAATTTTAAAGTCGTCTGCTGCAGATTTGTTGTATGTGGAAAAGGGTTAAACCTTTGATAAAATTATTGATCTTACTTTTGTCAGTGAGAGCTGTGAACTTTATTGGTGTCACACCGGTTTCAAAACCAGTACCGCCAACTAAATCTAGGGTTGTGAGACCACTGAATCCTCCATCTGCTTTGACCTCAGGCAAAGGGTTCCTACAAAGAATATACATGTAATAAAAAACAAGAGGGCCATGATGGCCCTAGATTGCTTACGTGAGTTATGTTATGCGATTTGTCATACCATACAGTCAACTACATTTTACTGTCAGGTAAGCCAATACAAGAGGACCAGTATAGCTCCACTGCAAAAAAGCGAAAAAACCCAACCCTAATAAATTGGGGTATACTTTGAATAATCTTGGTAGAAGACCACTAGACAATGCTATACACCAAGTATCTAAGCTCTAGGCTTTTCGGTTTCAGACAAGAAGATTTTAAATGTTTTTTCCAAATATATCTCTATGTATTAAAACAGGTGACCCCGGGACACACCAATTCAAAACTCAGGGGCACAATATTTGTAGAGGACCACTTGACAATGCTACACACCATTGTGACCTAATATCGAAGCTCAAATCATTCTCAGTGTAGCTACAGGGGTTTCAAAATGACCCGGTAGCCGTGTAAATTACCCGACTACTAAACCCCCTTTACCCGGCTACTTTAAACAAAATTTCCTTTACCCCTACTGATGTCTGACCAGAAAAATTAAATGGACACATCTCCTCACAATGAGGTCAGTATCAAGCATGACATGTTTGCATATCCTCAGTGGTATGGGGTTCTCTAGATCATGCCCACAAGAAATTTTGATAGACACCCTAAGTGACTTTGACCTTTGAAACTTTAAATCAATAAGGCACACTTTTTTGCAATGGGGAACAAGCATGTCAAGTATCAATATCCTTAATATGTGTACAGTTTTCTCTGAATCGTGCCCACAATAAACTTTGATAGACCTTGACCTTTGACACTGGAAAACAATTAGGCGCAGCATCTCGCAATGGGGAACAAGCATGTCAAGTATCAATATCCATACATGTACAGTTTTCTCTGAATCGTGCCCAAAACAAGAACACGCACACACAAACATGATGCTACTTCCCCCTCCTCAATGCCTTGCAAGGGGATAAAAAGAACTGATAAAAAGAACTATGTATTTAGGATTATTAACATAAGTTCTAACCTTTTCTCTTCATCTAAGGGTCTCCCTTCTATCACCTTCAAATCTTCAAATAACTGATGTGAATTCAAAGGAATCCTCGAACTTTGATCCTGAAACAACTGTATGGGTCTCATCTCCAGACTGTTAGAGCTTGACGGTGTATAAGCACCTTTAGATGATATAGACCTATCACTCAACGGTATCTCTTGGGTAGCATTACATGTCTGAGGATGAACGTCTACGGTCTTGTATTGAACGTGTGTTTGATGTTTTGTTGGTGTAGTATTATTCACGGCCTCCTCTTCATTATCGTAACGTCTTTTCATGGTGGAGTTCCAGTGATTCTTTATAGCATTATCTGTCCTGCAAAACACACAGTAAATTTATAGCAAGTCCAAAGAACCTAAACCAACTAGAACTATCACTGAAGATGATAAATACCCCCTAGACAGCAACTTGATCTACACCATAACTTAATAAGTAAAGGGGCCATAACTCTGTAAAATAACATGCAATTGTAAGACCTTTAGGATATGCACATCTCCTCTTGGTATAGAACTTAGAAGCTTCATGTAAAATTATATTGAATTCCACCCAGTGGTTTGTAAGAAATAGGCCGGACAAAATATGGCTTAGACCGACCGACACAGTGACTCCTATATACCCCCTCTTCTTCAAAGGGGGTATAGTTAATTGTTGCTTTTAACCCCCCTTTCCCTCATGTAAACCTTGATGAATTTGAAGCAGACAACTTTTGAAAACTGCTTTACATTGTGGCAAAAATGTTTTCAACTTTAATTATTAATTTCTTTTATTTGTTTAGTCTTTCCATACTGTTGCCAAGGTGCTTTAACAGGAGGGCCAAGATGGCCCTAAATCGATCACCTGAATGATAGTTAATTAGAAGCAAATATTTAACTGCAAATATCTGTGAAAATTTGATCAGGAGTTCAAATGAAACTGCAAGGAGTGGACACTCAGTTAAAGAAATAGTTTATCAGTAGGAGTTGTCATTTGTAGCTAAAAGTTCAATTTACCCCTTTTGTGATGACGCGAGGTTGCTATGATTTTGTAACTAATCAAAACAGCTTGAACAAATTAAATGTAGAGGATCACTGAAGTAGGATTTATATTAAATTTCCTTAATATCAGACAAGAACTTAAAAAAATGGAATTTCCAAATTTTGTCATTTTGCCCCTTTTCTGATGCCTCCTGACTGCCATGTTTTTCAACCAAACAGTATGCCTTTAACGATCTTTGTAGAGGCTCACCTAAGGAACATTTCTACCAAACTATAATGGAATCAGACATGCAGATTCAAAGAAGAAGATTTTTAAAGCTTGGACATTTTGCCCCCTTTCTGATGCTGCAGCAACCCTGGCGGCCATGTTTTTCAACAGATCAGACATATTTGAACAATCTTGGTAGAGGGTGCCCCAAAGAACATTTGTGAAAAATTATTTTCAAATCGGGCTAATTGTTTTGGACGAGAAGATTTTTTAAGTTTTAACAATACACATATAAGGAAAACAAGCTTAGCCCCCTGGCAGCCATGTTTTTTCAACGGATCGGAAATATTTGCACAATCTTGGTAAAGGGTGCCCCTGCCCCAATGAACATTTGTGCAAAATAATTTTCAAATCGGGCCAGTACTTTCGGACAAGAAGATTTTTAAAGTTTTAACAATGCACATATAAGAAAAACAAGCTCCACCCCCTGGCGGCCATGTTTTTCAACGGATCGGAAATATTTGAACAATCTTGATAAAGGGTTCCCAAAGGAACATTTGTGCAAAATAATTTTCAAATTGGGCTTATACTTTTGGACAAGAAGATTTTCAAAGTTTTAACAATGCACATATCAGGAAAACAAGGCGACCATGTTTTTCAACGGATCGGAAATATTTGAACAATCTTGGTAAAGGGTGCCCCAAGGAACATTTGTGCAAAATAATTTTCAAATTGGGCCAGTACTTTTGGACAAGAAATTTTTTAAAATTTTAACAATGCACATATAAGGAAAACAAGCTCCGCCCCCTAGCGGCCATGTTTTTCAACGGATCGGAAATATTTGAACAATCTTGGTAAAGGGTGCCCCAAGGAACATTTGTGCAAATTAATTTTCATATCGGGCCAGTACTTTTTGACAAGAAGATTTTTAAAATTTTAACAATGCACATAATAGGAAAACAGGCTCCGCCCCCTGGCGGCCATGTTTTTCAACCGATCGGAAATATTTGAACAATCTTGGTAAAGGGTGCCCCAATGAACATTTGTGCGAAATAATTTTCATATCGGGCCAGTACTTTTGGACAAGAAGATTTTTAAAGTTTTAACAATGCACATATAAGGAAAATAAGCTCCGCCCCCCTGGCGGCCATGTTTTTCAATGGATCGGAAATATTTGAACAATCTTGGTAGAGGGTACCCCAAGGAACATTTGTGCCAAATAATTTTCAAATCGGGCCTGTACTTTTGGACAAGAAGATATTTTAAGATTTGGCAATTTTCCCCTTTTCTGTTGCCGCAGCAACCAAAGTTCTCGATGAAGTTTGGTTGAAATTGGTCAAGTGGTTAAGGAGGAGATGATCTAAATGTCTAAATGTTAACGACGGACGACGCCGGACGGACAAAAAGTGATCAGAATAGCTCACCTTAAGCCTTTGGCTCTAGGTGATCTAAAAAGTCGTCTGCTACAGCTTTCTTGTATGTAAAAAAGAGTCAAAAGTCAATTTGCATGTTCAACTTCAATATTTATATAGGTTTTTTTAAATAATAAACAACAACATGAAGCTCGCTTTTTCATCCTGTAAAAGTTAGGGACTTAAATAAACTTAAACAATTTCTGATTTCTAAGATATGAGCCACAAAAAGTTTATGAAGGACAAACAGATCCATTAACTATTGCTTCACAGAGGTTTATGTGAAACCTTCTATGATTTATTGTAAAAGACTGCAGAGACAGATTAGACTGTGCGGATGATGTGCTAACTGATCTTTTTATACACAAGTCACAATTGCCCAACAATTGGATTTTGCATGATACTCATATATGTAAATTAAGCTAATGCTGTTACCTTCCAGGTAAAAATTTTGCAATCTCTGCCCAACGGTTTCCTAGCGTTTTATGAAGATTGTATATCAAACGATCCTCTTCCTCCGTCCAGGCACACTTCTTGATGTCCGGGTTAAGGTGATTATGCCACCTAATGATGAACAAAATAAAATTCATATTTTTTCAGAAATTGATACAACTGTGTCAAGAAAGGTACTAGAAAATAATTGCAACTGTCTATTTTAAGATCAGTCTCCTACATAAATGACATACATGCATGCATTTTGAAAATAAAACAAGAGCGCCAAATGTCACAAAATACGCCCGTCCTGTTTTTTGGAGACCAAGCATAGTGGTAATTGGTTGTACGTCAGCCAAACTTAGAGAGCGGAGTGACTAAGATAATGTTGTAAGTTATCAAACGTGACCAAGATATTCTGCCCATCAACATATTGTCTAAATTTGGTGATGATCGGATAAAGGCTTTACAAGTTATTTAGCTGATAAGACCAATTTTAGGTAATTTCTATAATTAAAGGGCAATAACTCTCTATCGACTGGAGCAATATGGCTAGTTATCGAACTTGTCCAAGATATTATGCCAATACACATTCTGACCAAATTTGGTGATGATTAGACAAAAGCTCCTAAAGTTATTGAGCTGACAAGACCAATTTTAGGTAATTTCTATAATTAAAGAGGGATAACTCTCGATTGACTAAAGCGATATGGCTAGTTATCGAACTTGTCCGAGATATTACGCCAATACACATTCAGACCAAATTTTGTAATGATGGGACAAAGGCTTCTAAAGTTATTGAGCTGACAAGACCAATTTTAGGTAATTTCTATAATTAAAGGGCGATAACTCTTGATTGACTTAAGCGATATGGCTAGTTATCGAACTTGTCCGAGATATTATCCCAATACACATTCTAATTAAATTTGGTGATGATTGGGCAAAGGCTTCTAAAGTTATTGAGCTGACAAGACCAATTTTGGTAATTTCTATAATTAAAGGACGATAACTCTTGATTGACTAAAGCGATTTGGCTAGTTATCGAACTTGTCCGAGATATTATCCCAATACACATTCTGACTAAATTTGGTGATGATTGGACAAAGGCTTCTTAAGTTATTGAGCTGACAAGACCAATTTTGGGTAATTTCTATAATAAAAGGGCAATAACTCTTGATTGACTAAAGCGATATAGCTAGTTATCGAACTTGTCCGAGATATTAGCCTAATACACATTCTGACAAAATTTGGTGATCATTTGACAAAGGCTTCTAAAGTTATTGAGCTGACAAGACCAATTTTGGGTAATTTCTATAATTAAAGGGCAATAACTCTTGATTGACTAAAGCGATATGGCTAGTTATCGAACTTGTCCAAGATATTATCCCAATACACATTCTGACTAAATTTGGTGATGATTGGACAAAGGCTTCTAAAGTTATTGAGCTGACAACATACTGGACGCCGCCCGCCCGCCCGTACGCCGCAGGTGAAACTATAATACGATCCGTTTTTTCAAAACGGGCGTATAAAAAACACCAAACAAAACTTTATACTCATAAAATAATGTTATAACAAATTTGGACAAAGCTGCAAAATAAAGAACAATCGACTTATATATTTAACTTGTCATTTGAGTTTAACATTGCTAAAACATTTATTTGCAATTGTTTTTCTGTTTCAATTTTCAAATACATAATATTAATTATGACAATAATGCATTACCTCATAGGCTATTTTCGGATTTAATAGATAATTTATCTATGTTAGAAACATCTGTGGAAGAGAATGTAACATTACACACAATTGGATTTATATGCATACACCTGACCTCTGAGAACATTGTGGGAAATAGGGAAATTTCTAATTTGTTCATAATGTGTTGGTTTTTTTCAAAATTGTTTGTGTTAAGGAACTTATCCCTAGAAAAAGCAAATACAAATACCTTTCCCTGCACTGTTTTCCAGTTCTTCCTTTCAAATATTTTGAAATTACTGTCCACTTTTTGGCACCAAACTGTTGCACCAGATGTATAACTTTATCGTCTTCCTAAAGGACAAGGAAACAACAAAAGTATATTAACAGTATAAATATTCAAAATCTTAATTTTACTTTTTGTGTAAAAGGGATGGGCCTGACCTGTCTGATCAATTAGAGAAAAATCTCATTAGTCAAAATGTAATGGGATTTTCTGGAAAATTATACATGCAGTGTCCAATCTAGAATCTAAAAATAAGCTTTAAAGGAGTAAAGGAGGTATATTTACCCTCCTTCCTCTGAAAAAAAAGGGGCGGGGATTTGAATAAGTATGGGGGGCTTATTAATTAATTATTATATAAGTTTACCTTAGTAGTTCATCGTGAAAATGTTCACAATGAGAAAGAAAAACAAGCCATTTAAAATAATTCAGTCTGCGATCTTCTTTATTTTCATACTTAATACATGTATAAAAGGAGATTTTGGAAAAAGACAGATAGTTATACATACCAATGATAGCCTTATAAAGAATAGACACATCTGCACCAACAGACTTTTGAAAACATTGTGACTTAAGAGATTATTAATCCCTCAGTCATCCGACAATTCTGCAGCAGACGACTTTGAACACATTTTGTCAAAAAATGGAAAATCTCTTTTAGTTGAATGGATAACCTATGACGAAAAGATAAAAACATTGTGTCAAAAGGAGAAATTGCTTGTTTTGAGCAATTTCTTCTTTTGTCACTATGCTTTCAAAAAGCTGTCTGCTGTAGAGGCGTCACAAAGCGTCTATATGACCAGGGACAAATCTAGCTTTATTTTGCTGCCGTTAAACGGCACTTTCCCCTCGGGAAAAAGGTACCGAAATTCCCCTATTTCCCCTAAAATTCCCCTAAACTTTAAACTTTAAAAAAAAAAAAAAAAAAAAAAAAAATTCATTTTTTTTTATTCAGAGATAACAACTGTAAACACTATGACACTATAATGCAAACTCACCTTATTAATATCAAGTGTATGAGAATATGTAGAGAAGGGAAAGAAGAGTGGAGTGATTATGAACATGATACAATTGTGGACATCTTCATAAATATGAAGACAAAGAGAATTGACTTGTAAATCCACCATGTCATCAAGTTCATAGTGTACCCATGTCATTTTTCCTGGTCTATATTTGCATTGGACTGAGTATCAAGACTTGTCAGATCAGAACAAACTGTTCGAAGTTTTCATGAAGTTGTGAAAATAAAACACTTTAGAATATCTTCAAAATGTTATACTGTCTTTTTATTCTCGAGACAGTCCGTTTATGTATTTTTCCCCTATTAGGAAAAAAAAATCCCCTTTTTACCAAAAGGGCACTTTCCCCAAAAACCTAGATTAATCCCTGATGACTGAGGGAAAGGGATAAAAGAGTTTTGGTAAAACTAAAAGGCGGATAGTCGTACATATCAGGCTATTGCCTTATATTGATGCATCTGCATGATGAGCAATTTCTCCTTTCGCAACAATGTTTGCAGATCTTTTAAATAATTATACGTGTATTATGTGCTTTTCCTCTTTTCCCTTCATGTTTTCAAAGTAAAGTGCTGCAAATGGGATGCATGTGGAAAAATCATACTCATAGAGCACAATATTTCTAACTTATTATGACAATTTTCCAATACATCATGCTTAGAATCGTTTAGAAAAACACCAACCATTTGCTGTAGAAAATATACCAATAGTCACCATGTAAAATGAAAGAGGGGGAGAGAGGAAGGGACGGGGGGGGGGGGGGCTAAATTGCAGCTTCCTTACCTCTTTTGTCCAGGGACCCTTGATTAAGTCTGGGTTTAGCACTTTATACCAGCGGTGCTGACACTGAATATCGGATCGATCAATAAAATAGCGAGATACATGTTTCCAGTTATGATGTCCAACTTGTTCCACTATTTGCTTTAACTGCTCATCCTGTAATGAAACCAGTAACATAAACTACATGTAACTTTACCTTATTAAATTAACCCTTTCCCACATTAAAAAAATCTGCAGCAGACTGTAAAAAAGTGGGGCTTGATGTAACAGTAAATCAAGTAGTCTTTCATGAAGGTAAAAGTATAACACAACACGTGTTTATTCTACAAGATCTAAGTTTATTCTGCGAGAAGCCTTTACATAAAGCGGGGTTTCTTGGAGCATGCGCATGGTTAGTAGACTGGCATCTGGACAATACTACACAGACAACTTCGAAAAAAAGCATTTGCACAAAATGAAAAAGTGTAATTATCCCTAAATGAAAATGTTATTAATTATTCAATAAAGTTGAAAACATTGTGACAAAAGGAGAAATTTAATGAGCATTTTTTTCCTTTTGCCACATTTGTTTCCAGAGTCGTCTGCTGCAAAAGTGTCAGAAAGCATTTCTATGAGGGAAAAGGAAAGAAATTTTACTCATAATAAGATCAGACTATAAACATCCAGTTGAATAAAGCAACATTGTTCCTAAGTTAAGTATATCTCTGGAAATAGAATATTATAGATGACACCCAAATGACCAAAGGCAACATCCTGGACAGACATTGACAAAGAATGCCACTGTTGCAAGTATGTCATGCCTTCAACAAGCGACTTAAAAAATTTCAAGACAATTTTAGATTTTGACAATACGTTTCTATATTAAGCGTTTAATATTCATAATGCATGATGGCGAGGATCAATACTAACTTAAATGTGATTTAATTAACCCTTTACCACTTGTTGACACATTCTGACGCATCTGCAGCAGACGACTTTTGAAAACATTGTGACAAAAGGAGAAATTGCTAAAAACATGCAACCACCTACTACCACTATGTTTTCAACTTTTTTCAGTATTTATACTTAAAGCCTTTCATTTAGAGCTTTTCCAAGTATTTGCATGATTGAAAACAAAGTTGTCTGCTGTACATTAAAATATTGCTGTATGAGGGAAAAGGTTCAAATCAATCAAATAGAATGTGCTTATTACCTCCTCTTTTGACCAGCGTCCTCTATTTAAAATCTTCTTTGAGTACACAGCATCGGATGTCTGAACTGATTGGCAGGAGAGTATCAATGATTCTACAGCATCATCAGTGTCTTCATCACTACTGTAGTCTTGAAGTTGACCACCAACCAGGGTACTGTGAAAGTATTTATTAAATGTTGTTCTTTAATAAAAAGAATAATATGATAATGTTCTCAAATACAAACAAGAGGGCCAAGATGGCCCTAAATCAATCACCTGAATGATAGTTAATTAGAAGCAAATATTTAACTGCAAATATCTGTGATCAGGAGTTCCAATGAAACTGCAAGGAGTGGACACTCGGTTAAAGAAATTTAGAGTTTATCAGTAAAAGCCATTTGTATCTTAAAATCTAACAAGAACTTTAATAAGAATGGAATTATAAAGTTTTGTCATTTTGCACCTTTCCCTGGTGCCACTTTGCTGCCCCGATTGTCAATGAAATCAATATGGCTTGAACAGTTTTTGTAGAGAGTCACCAAAGGAACATTTCTGCCGAATTATCTTGGAATCTGACAAATGGATTATGGAGATGTAGGTTTTTAAAGTTTGGGTATTTTTGTCAATTTGCATTTTCTGAGACCCATCAGCATCCCTTTTTCTTTTTTTTCCACAATAGTATTTACTGTTATGCGATATTTTCTTTTTTTGTTCCCGTTCACAATCGATAACCACTAAAGTGATCCTTGAGAACACAGGGAACCACGGAAAAAGAAAGCGACAATAAAATCCGAGAATATACGGATGTAATTTGTAAAAAAAAATGGCAGCTCTGCGGTCTAAATCACTAAATGCAGTAATATTAAGTTGCGATTTTTCATTTTTGTAGGTGCTTTTGATTGGAAATTGTGTTGGTCAAATTGGGGGGAAAACAGTGTATTTGGCATCAATGTGAATGGGATCTATAGAAAAAGGCCTGAACCAAGATGAAATAATTGTGACAAACAATTTTCTTGTTATATAAATTATACAGTAATATAATTATCCAGGGTTTTCATTAAGAGGCAGCAGTGTACATTAGGGATTAAGGTGGGCCTTTTTTACCCTCTATCATTTTAGGATGCGCAATTTTGTGATTTGATGTGTTGTTTAGAACCAGTATGATAATCGCCCATTAAATTCTGCAAGGAATTTTAATCTCGACATATCTAGTTTAGAACTTTAAGGCTGATTGGTTGATATGGCCAATGACTATTACATTTCAATAGTTTACACACAAAAAAGCCATTACAAAAGGTTATCTTGTTTCAGTTCCATTAAGTGCATCTATTTAACATACTTGTATAGTCTTACATTTAATAAAATGAATATTTATGAGAAATTATCTGGCAACAAATCATTTAGACATTCACTTGCTCATTTTGTCATCTGTTCTTTATTTTTCAACTGTCATGTATGCATGATAATATTAACAAAATGAAATATTGGCAAATGCAACATTTTTCTAGGGATGATTTGGTGGGAAGTCTTCTGTATCTTCAGAAAATCCCTCCTGTTTTTCAGATTCTAGAATAGATACTGGATAAGACTCACAAAGGCAGTGTTTTATTTGGTGGGAAGTCTTTTGTGACTCTTTTGAACATTGTTATGCATTAAAATACAGCCTTTCCCATACCTCATCCATGTTCTATCAAAATATTTGCAGATTTCCATAATTCAAGAAAAGGGTGTGCAAATAATTGTTGTGAAGGGTGTGTAGATTATCATTTTCTAATGGTCTTTGTCCAGGCCTGCAGATGTTTTACCTTCCCCCTTATCTTCAGAAAATCCCCCCTGTTTTTCAGATTCTAGAATAGACACTGGATAAGGTTCACAAAACTTCAAAAGCAGTGTTTTCATGGTAAAATTCTCAAGTTACCTGCGTTTTGAAATAGGTCTCAAATAAGCTAAAATGTTATCAAAATGAATAAACGAAGCCATTTTCTTGATGAAGTAAAGGAAAAGACGGCTCTCAGATCATCATTTTACAACTCTGGAAGATGCTGCCGTGTAATTATTCTCCGTGGTCACTAGTCTTGGGAGTGCCACGTGATCTTATTCCTTTCTTTACAATTAATTCTAAACCAATACATAAATGGTAAACAAACGCAAATAAATAGGATAAACATTGTCCAACTTTAGATATAAGTTGATGAATTCAATGACTGAAGATGTTTTATATGAAACAAATACATCCCACATACCAATTTTACATTGTAAACAAAGCAGAATCCGATTGTCATTTGTGACAGGTGTGAGATTCTGGCGAGATTTTTTTTCACTTTACCTAAAATCGAAGGGTTGGGACATCGTGGAGGGTAACACTTATTTCCATTTGTAATTCCATAACACAAGGTTGGTGGTTACACTCGACTTTTAACAAAATTCAAGACATAAACCAGAATTTTGATAAACAAAAGCTCAAGATGAGAAATGGCGGATATCTAAATTGCGCGCTATGTCCAGTGATACACTTTATCTCTAATTTGATTGGCTCTCTGGGGTAATTTCCAATTTCTATAAATAGAATAATTGCTTAAACATCAAATTATTACAAATAAATATATAATTCAGGAGTCCTTAGATATTTCAATTTTAACTTAAACAATCTCTTACTATTTAAAAGTATTTTTAATATTTGTATAGGTATTCTATGAAATTTTATTTTGTGGTTTATTTATATTTTCTATGATATAAACGACGTTGTTTCGCGACGCGCAAATTCGCTACTGTTTTAATGCATAACCTGTACTTTAGCACTTTTGATATTCAATCTGAAACAGAAACCGCAAATCACATGCTATAGTAAAGTCATTAAAGACTATTTGTTAATTCTTCACCACGTATAATAAATCTTCAACAGACTTATGTAAAAACATTAAGACTTTTATATGGAAATGGATGATTGTATACTTATTGAAAAGACCTGAATATATTGTTGAAAAAGGAGAAATTGCTTTTTATGTAAAAGTTTTTCTCTTGTCACAATGTTTTCAAAAGTCGTCTGCTGCAGATGCGTCAAAATGTTTCAAAGACTTTTATATGGAAATGGATGATTGTGTATTTATTGAAAAGAACTGAAAATATTGTTGAAAAGGAGAAATTGCTTTTTACGTAAAATTTCTACTCTTGCCACAATGTTTTCAAAAGTCGTCTGCTGCAGATTCGTTCAAATGTTTCTGAACATGAGAGGTTAAAGAATCATATGTTAAGATGTTATAATGCTGTATCTGAAGCTCGTGAGCTTAAGCATTAAGCAAGAGGGCCATACATTAATAGTTCAATATTTTGACGATGTCAGTTAAAGCAGGGTAAGATTTTCTATATTTGACTCTGGTGGCCATCTTTTGCAACAGAGCGGAACGATTTAAATAATTATGTTAGCTGGGTACTCTAGAAATATTTGTGTGAATATATTCTGAAATTAGGTCATTGTGAAATTGGTTCCTTGTTTCGCACACGTACCATTATGTTCCAAAGTATGAGAGCCTAGAAAAGTAACCATCTGGCTGCTTCTGAAAGAGTCTGATCCTGACATTATTATCGGCACTGACACATGGCTGCATCAAGGTTTCTTCGAACGGGAGGTCTTACATGAATGATACCATGTTTTTTGCCAGGAAAGATGGAGGCAGAAGTCCCCATGGAGGAGTTATTGTCGCAGCCAAAGAAAATATGAAAGGTTATTGAAATACATGTTAATTCGAATTCTGAAACATGCACAGCATCATTTGACGGCATGTTCTAAAACCTGGCCTGGCCCGGCCCGGCCTGGCCTGGTCTCCTGACTCAGCATTTTGTGTCGGGCCAGCTTGGGCCAGGCCAGGCCAGATTTTATTCATCAGAAAAAATGACAGTTGATTTAATTTTGTTTGATTGAATCAGTAAAAACACCAGTAAAATACAAATAGCTTTAAAAAAGATGCAATACAAATAAAATAGCAATTGAATATTTATCTACCAATCCTCAGGATAACTTGTACATTCCTAAATGCACCGTAGTACATTCTTAAATGCACCGTAAGATGAAACTTCTACATCTAAACTAAAGACAAAACATAACAATCATCACAAATAAAAAACATATATGTATGTATTACTTGAGTCTTAACACATTGATTTTAAGCATCGATTTGTAAACCCAGATCTGTGTTCTCAAATATAAATTTATCCGATTATTATTCAGTTAAACTCCACTTTTTTATCTAAATATTATTATATTAAACATGCAGTTTAATTTCTAAATAAAGGTCTACCATTGTGTTCCAGTATATTCAGAGCTTAATTTTATGTATAAAATCTGGCCTGGCCCGATACAAAATGCTGAGACAGCAGGCCAAACCAGGCCATGACAGACCGGGCCAGACCAGGCCAGGTTTTGGTTCTGTTAACCGCGTTCCTAGGAGCATTATTGAATACAATCTACACGTCTATTACACTTTCCCTCATATAGATGATTTCTGTCTGGGGTTTAACAGTAGTATCTGATATAAACTATACACTTATAACTTACTTTTAAATCTGGTCTGTTCATTTTGTACACCTGTACACTACAGGCAGAAGACAAAGTGGTTTAAAAAGAGATGTCATTAAAATATTTTCCTTTTTGTTTTGTTTCTGGTGGCCATATTAAGCAGCGGAGCAGAACAGTTTGAACACCTTTGGCAGAGGGCTACTTAAGGAAAATGTGTATGGTATGTTTTGTTTAGAATTGGGTCTGCGGTTTGTGAGGAGATGTGGTTTAAAGACTGTTCTATTTTTAGCTCTAGCAGCGCAACGGAGTGGAACGATTTGGACATTTGTTGAAGAGGGCTACCAAAGGAACATTTCTGTTAAATTATTTGTAAATTCTTACAGTGATATAGGAGGAAATGTTGATTACACGGTTTTCTTTGTTCATCTGTGTAGGCCTTCTTTTGCTGAACAGCAGAACCAATTGAACGGTTTTATAAGAGGGTAAGCTACAACTGTAACATTATTGTGACACTATTTTTAAAAGGGGTCGGTGGTTTAGGACGAGATGTCGTTTATTTAAAGATGTTCTTATTTTAGCTCTTACATCTATCTTGTGCACCTGAGAGGAACGAATTGAACAATTGTGTGTGTTGTAAAAACCTGCTTAATTGGAGTACTCAGGTGAAATCATTTAAAATTATGTCAGTTGTTTACGAGAAACCGTCCTTTAAAGAGTATTCTATTTTAGCTATAGCAGCCATCTTATACAACGAAGCTGAACGCTTTGAATTGGGTTAGTAGAGGGCTTCTCAGGGAACATTTGTGTGAAATTGTTTTTGAAATTGTGTAAGTTATGTCGTTTAAAGGTTTTTCTATTGTTAAGCTCTGGTGACTATCTTGTGCAACGGAGTGGAACCGTTTGAACTATCAAAATAGGGGGGGGGGGGGGGGGGGGGGGGGGGGGGAGGTTCATTTAAGGAATGTTCTTTTGAAAATATTATGAAAATTATGAAATTGTTTCAGTGATTTAAGAGGAGATTTATTTCAAAGAGTTTTCTGTTTTAGCCCTGGCGACAAACTCATGCAGCGGTGAGAATGAGTGTTACCTTTCATATTCATGTGAAGTTATTTTGAAATCGGAAGATTTGAACGGACGACTGTCGACGGACATCGGACAACGGACAGTGCATGATCACAATAGCTAAATCCGAAAACAATCGGTTGATCTAAAAACCTGCCGAAGACTAGATATCAGAAAATAGTTTAAAGCTTCTCAGTTGACTGTCAGTACAATGTCCCACGAACAAAGGGTAATAATAATGACGTCAGGAAGTTAGGCAATCTCATTAAAACCAGACCTTAACTTCGCTAGCTCGTATATATATGGTGACTGCCCAATACAGGTCGTCTCGGATTGACCTTTGCGTCAGCCAATCAAATTGTTGCTTATCATATCTAACGGTATAAAACAGGTATTATGACCAATATAAACAAATGGCTTTATGCCGAAAGGCCACGTTAGACAAACCAATATGATGCTGCTGATATAAACAAACGATATAGAGCAGCTGTGACTGTCGAGTGCTCCGATATATATCAAGGGCGTTTGTTGTATCGTGCGAATAGCATTGGACATAAACACCGAGCACGTGGTCATAAGTATTTAGGTGTATTAGTTCAATTCGAGACGACCCTTTATGCAGGTTAGTCAGATCCAATATACGTACAGCGAAGTAGTTTGGTCTGATTTTGATTGGAAGTTAGGATTATCACGAAGTTGGAATGCTCGACGATACAGCTCTATTGATATTGACATGCTCATTTAATGATGTGAGGTATGACAGTATTGATTTCCTTAATTGAAATATTGTCATATCTGTAAAAATAGACCACGTCATACGAAAATCGACCCTAATGCATTCAATCGATGCTATTGTTACGGGAATGTGTTATAGGTATCTATAAATACCACTTCTGCTGCATTGACTTGACTTTGTTGACGTTGTTTACCCTCGCGCTCACCGTTAGTTCATTTTGAAGCCGGCTTTTATAGCGACGTTGGTAGAGTGGTTGACTTTTCCGAAAAGTTAAGCAACGTATATCGCGGTTAGTGACTGGATGAGTGACCCGAGATGGCTTGACTCCGTAATACTCTGTTTTCAAAACCGTTTACTTTGCAAGTATCGGACGAAAATGTAACACCATTAACAATAAAAGCACACTTTTTAACAGACTTCAACATCATTAGAGAAAATGAGAAATTGAACATTTTATGTTTATCCCTTTCCAACAATATTTTAGTAAAGGCAAATGAGATAAGGTTAATGTAGGTAAGAAGTACGTATTTTTCTCGTGACAACGACGGTTCGATTGATTGGATACGGAAATAAACAGATTATAGTTATATAAGATAGTAGTTAATCCTCCAGCCTTTATCAATATCAGTTGTCTCTTAGTAACGGTTCTATATATGCCTGCACGTACGATATTTAAATTGGTAAAACTTACAAAGGTCATGAAAAAGCCAGGCAAAATATTAGCAGTGTCAACCCCAAAAAGTTAATAGGCAAGTTGTAGAAAGTTACAACAAGGGATATCTGACATATGTTCCCAAGTAAAGCTATATTTAGCTCAATGTGTACACATGTATTTCTTTCTTCTAATATTGATTTTCTTAATTGAAATAGTGTCATATCTGTTAAAATAGACCACGTAATATGAAAACCGCCCTACACCGTTTAGCCGGTGCTCTTGTAACGGGGATGGGGTATAGGTACAAATACCACGTGGAAGCCGGCTTTTATAGCAACGTTGGTAGAGTGATTTTACATAAAGATAAGCAACGTACATCGCGGTTAATGACTGCATGGGTGACCCGAGATGGCTCGGCTCCGTGAAGACCCGGTACACGTTATACTCTGTTTTCATAACCGTCTACTTTGCAAGCATCGGAGGAAAATGTAACATCATAAACAATAAAAGCACACTTTTTAACAGACTTGTACACCATTAGGGAAAATGAGAAATTGAACATTTTGTGTTTATCCCTTTCCAAAAATAGTTTAGTAAAGGCAAATGAGACAATGTTAATGTAGGTAAGCTAAACGTATTTTTCACGTGACAACGACGGTTCGAATGATTATTTTCAAGCGGATGGGTACGGAAATGTACTAGCTTTATGAACCAGATTATAGTTATATAAGATAGTAATTAAGCCTCCAGCCTTTATCAATATCAGTTGTCTCTTTCTTAATAACGGTTTCATATAGGCCTACACGTATGATATGTAAATTGGCAAAACTAGGTCATGAAAAAGCAGAGCCAAAATATTTAGCAGTGTCCATCCCAAAAAGAAGCATTCGAAGTTAATAGGCAAGTTGTAGAAAGTTCTAACATATGTTCCCAAGTAAAGCTACATTTAGCTCAATATGTACACATGTCTTTCTTTCTTCTAATATAGGGTGAGGAGTCTAACAGACATTACATTTTTCTAGGGATGATACTATTTATCGTTAAAGAACAGTTTGAATTCATAAATGTATTTATTTGTATTATAACACGTTGTGTAGAAAATAAATTCAATGAGGTTTTACTTTTTCCTTCATATCGGGAAAAATGACCATTGTTTTATTAGATGCACGTGCATGTTGCCTTGAAAACGAAACTGTTGCTTTTTAAATCACGTTCGCCAAACGCTAGGCTGTATGCACCTGCGATTTTATATTAGGCAACCAGTAATTACATATGACCTTTCCATCAGACATAGTAAGCTTAATAACTCGTATATACATCCATACCATTATCTAGGTCAATGGGTGTCATTTGAGGTCGCAATTCAAACCTCAACGTCAACACATGAAAAGAAACACCACGACTGACTATCACTACACATGCAAATGTACTTTCTGGCTTAAACAATGATTGTGTAGGTCTACAGGTTACAGTTCTAGGTCGAATGATTCTATATAGAAAAGCAGACAGTTGTTTGGAAAGGTTAATGTGTGGATTACTGTTATGAGATAGCCAGGAAAATGTTGAGTAGATAATCTGGCCGACGCGATATGAGTGAATTTTATTTTTTGAAAACGGCGTTAGAACTACATAGGCGTCGGTTTGGAGTCCTCATGCTCCTCCTCTTCCTCCCCCTCCTCCTGCTCTTCATCTTCCTGCTACTCATTATCATCATCATCATCATCATCATCATCGACGGCATCATCATATATGATGCCAACAGCAGTATGCACCAAATTCCAGCTTGTTAGAGGATAGACAAACACACACACACACACACACACACACACACAAAGATATTTGTTTTGGCCTTAATGAAAAAAACCAACGAGGAACATTAGTAACTTACACAGGAAATGCCATGAAATCACTGAAACATTGTTGAACGAGGCGTTAAAACACCAACCAAACAAGTACGACTGAGTCTTTATCACTTACAGCGCTTTGATTTCCGTTGGTGTTAGGAAAAATCGACTGGTAACTTACCCAGGAAACGCCGTGATATAACTGAAGAATGTTGAAAAAGGATCAAAACATCATACAAACTTAGGTACTAATAACGTAGAATTATAACAAAAAAAAGTCGTTAGTAAGATGTCTCGAGAGCTTAATGGCTACCTAAGAGCATATGTCTTTTCCTTCATTCCGTCTAAGCGTTTAATAACTTACTACGAAATAAAAACGGATATAAGTTGAAAGCGGTTGAAGATAACTTCTGATTTACATATTTTATGCTTGATTGATTTGGATACTGTAACGCCGTTTTAAACACATTTTCAGTCATATCGCTGTGGCTACAATATCTTTCAAAGCAACTTACTTCGTTTCGGCAGAAATAATAAGCCAATTGGTTAAATTCACAAACATCGTAAAAAATGTTGATCGAGCTGAGGGTATGAACCCCGGTTCCGGTGACGCTAACGCTTTGATGATATTGCTCGCGTAGTCATTTTCCGTGCTAAATAAGGTATGCGTGTTTCTGGTGATGCCGTCAGTGTATGATCTCGTGATGAAAACTCATTGTCGCGTGATGATGATGATGATGATGATGATGATGATGATGATGATGATGATGATGATGATGATGATGACATCAACAACCACTTAAAACCCCACTTAAGCCATTTCCTGAAATGACTCCAAACCGACGCCTATGTAGTGTTAGAACCGAATCAATCAACCATTTATTTGACGCTGAAATGTTGACCGAACAATATTTATTTATGCATAAAATATGCATTTATTTTTTTAAAGGCATCAGGCGAGCACACAACAATACAGGCAATATATAAATGTTTAATTATTGAAAATAGTTGAAAGCAATGTAAAAAAAGAAGAAACTCCATCAGTATGGATAAGTACAATACAGGCAATATATAAATGTTTAATTATTGAAAACAGTTGAAAGCAATGTAAACAAAGAAGAAACGCCTCAGTATGGATAAGTACAATACAGGCAATATATAAATGTTTAATTATTGAAAACAGTTGAAAGCAATGTAAAAAAAGAAGAAACTACTCAGTATGGATAAGTATGGCTTTTGCCATTATGTTTTCAAAATGCTTCCGCTGAATATGCTTAAAAAATCGTTTGCATGTTGGAAGAGATAGTGAGCATGGTTCCTTATTCCCCGCAATAAAAAAACCCTATCCCAAACGTATCATCATAACATCACATATGTTTCTGTTATGGCCATTTGATATAGCCTCGTGCAGAAGATATTTGGAATATTGGGGGGCTGATGCCTGCAAAGTCTATCATAAACTTTAAGCGGCTTGATGAGGCGGTTAGCGATAAGTCATGAATTGATATAGCGCATCATCAGTTTCTGACGGAAACGCCGTTACAGTGAGCGTTAGAGGGTGGTTAAAGTAGGAAGTGAATTTACAGGTAAGTGGATTAATTGCTTTCTTTTAGAATGCGGGTTTGTTACACACCTACAGTGAACGATTTGCGATAACATTGTACGATAGGGGGAATAACGATTTGCTAAAATATTGTACGATAGGGGATGCATGCCTACGAAACATTTTAATTATAAATATCTAGATTTTCTGTAGGTTTTCCATTGTTACGAGTATGAAATAATCGTATATTTGAAAACGCGTTTCAAAGTGAAGCTTATATATGGTGGCATACTTCTGCCACCACATAACCACTTAATTATTACGTTATTTAACTAGTTAGTCACTTAATTATCATGATAAATATCTGATTAACGCGTTATTTTTTATGGTAACAGATAGTTATGTTAACACTAAAAA
The DNA here is from genome assembly GCA_031761405.1 of Serripes groenlandicus. Classification (NCBI taxonomy): domain Eukaryota; kingdom Metazoa; phylum Mollusca; class Bivalvia; order Cardiida; family Cardiidae; genus Serripes; species Serripes groenlandicus. Next base: position 204,708,001 of record JASEVX010000001.1, read on the forward strand.
GTATATGTTACTGCCCACTACTGCCAACATATACCTACATAATGCCATTTTTGATATATATTAAGTGACTAACGTGTTTTGTAACTAGTTAGTCAGATAAGTATCGTGATAATTATGTAGTTAACTAGTTAGTGAGATAAGTATCATGATAATTATGTCGTTAACTAGTTACGTAACTAGTTAGTCAGATAAGTTTCGCGATAAGTATGTAGTTAACTAGTTACGTAACTAGTTAATCATATAAGTATCGTGATAATTATGTGGTTAACTAGTTACGTAACTAGTTAGTCAGATAAGTATCGTGATAATTACGTAACTAGTTAACCACATAATTATCACGATATTATGTGGTTAACTAGTTACGTAACTAGTTAATCAGATAAGTATCGTGATAATTATGTGGTTAACTAGTTACGTAACTAGTTAGTCAGATAAGTATCGTGATAATTACGTAACTAGTTAACCACATAATTATCACGATATTATGTGGTTAACTAGTTATGTAACTAGTTAGTCAGATAAGTATCGTGATACTTATGTAGTTAACTAGTTAGTGAGATAAGTATCATGATAATTATGTCGTTAACTAGTTACGTAACTAGTTAATCAGATAAGTTTCGCGATAAGTATGTAGTTTACTAGTTACGTAACTAGTTAATCAGATAAGTATCGTGATAATTATGTGGTTAACTAGTTACGTTACTAGTTAGTCAGATAAGTATCGTGATAATTACGTAATTAGTTAACCACATAATTATCGTGATACTTATCTGATTAACTAGTTACGTAACTAGTTAACCACATACTTATCGCGAAACTTATCTGACTAACTAGTTACGTAACTAGTTAACCACTTAATTATCGCGATACTTATCTCAATAACTAGTTAACCACATAAATATCACGAAACTTATCTGATTAACTAGTTACATAACGCATTAACCACTTAAAATATGTCTAAAATGGCATTATGTAGGTATCTGTTGGCAGTAGTGGGCAGTAACATAGACTTTTTTGTGTTGACATATGTATCTGTTAACATAAAAATTAACGCGTTAATCAGATATTTATCATGATAATTAAGTGACTAACTAGTTAAATAACGTGACAATTAAGTGGTTATGTGGGGGCAGAAGTATGCCACCATACTTATAGCTATACATATGTCAATTGAACGTTTGATAAGGACTGGGTGATGCAGACGTTTAGATTGATTGAGGTTTAACGCCATTTTCAACAACAAACAAATTCATTCATATCACGGCGGTCAGTTCACCTACTCACGTGTTTCATGGCTTTCTTTCACAAAGTGCTTTACACATCATTCTGTTCAAGCAACTTGCTACATTTCAACTTGGACCGTAAGCTTATTGGTGGAACACGGAAGAAGCTTGTCACAGTGAGTTTTGTCAAACGTCAGAAATAATGTTCACCGAGCTGGTGTTCGAACTCACAGCCCCTGGACTGACATCCCGTGTCGTTATCGACTGAGCTGCCGGGACTCGGCGATAATCATTGAGTAAATTAATTTAATACTTCAGATAGGCATCAGATAGGTAGTCGGCTTGATCCGGACACACATTGTTTGCTGGTCTAGATATATATTATCGACGGACACCCTGGGTTGTTGACACCGCTACAGTCCAAACATGATGGTAGCGGAGTCAACAACCGTGGGTGTCCGATGATGACTATATATAGTCTATACGAGGCTTAAATGATCAACTAGATGGAATTGTTTATTACAGAAGGTTGAATTATTATTATGCAAAACTTGGTGCATTATCTTATGCTCACTGGTAGCAAAGTAGCACTGTTCAACCCTTTCCCTAATATAGACGCCTTTTGGAGCCTCTGCAGCAGACGACTTTTGAAAAACATTAAGGCATACTGATAAATTGGCTCATAATGAGCAATTTATCATTTCGCCACAATGTTTTGAACTCCAATCAATTTATCCAATAATTAAACTTTTATTCATAAAGATTTAATATAGTTTTGCCTAGATGTTTTCATTGTCCTCTGCTGCAGGATTGTTATATGTGGGAAAGTGTTAAATAACAAAAATCCTAGGAGGTAAGATTTCCCAAATAACCATTATCTTAACAATCAACAAAAGGTCCGCCAAATAATAGAGTCTAAGGTATAATCCTTGGGTTAACTCCGAGGAGTGCATACGTTTTAAGCTCGTCTGTGTTTGGAATAATAAAAATCGGGTTATTGTGATACCATCGGCGTCGTCGTCGCCGTCTGCATATGCGTCGTCTGCGTCGTCACACAACTTTAACCTTACATCATAACTCAAATACCGTTCACCTTTTTCAAATGAAACTTGGTACACTTGTTCCTAGGAACAATACGCGTGTCTATACCATGTCATATAACTCTGGTTTTAATAATTATTCAGTAATGCCCCTTTTTTGACGATCGGTGATGTTCACTCCGCGGCGCTATTGTTAAATCTGCGGTTATATATATTGGTGTCATTGAAAGAATCATAAAATGGCCAGATGTAGATTTAATTCTTTAAATAACGAAATAATGACTACTGACGGATTATTAAAGCATCGTTTAATTTGTTTTGCTTCAAACAAAACAACATATACTGTAACTAGGTCTACCAAAAACGCATTGATGTTCGCTAGCAGAATGTTAAATATTTCCTGTTGAGATACAGACACACCGAATCTGCTTATGAATACAAAGAACTATTCACATTTAGGGTAAATATATGTTAAACACACTTACACACACATACACAGATCATTGCCGAAAACCATTCAATAATCAATGGCATCTGCATGCGCAATGTTGCAATTTCTTGTTGTAAGTACGGTTGCAAATTTCAAAATATTAAAATTGTAATTAAAAATCTTAAAAGTAATGAACAAGTCTGTTTGCAATGGGAGATATAGTAAACAAACAACACAATTATTTGAATTTGGCTCTGTATCAAATCTAATTACTTAACTGATAAGGAGTTCAAACCAGGGGCTCGCTATCGCAAGCTCATTAAAGTCACAGACCAAAACACCTCAGTGTTCAACCCTTACAGAGATATGGGCCTCTTCCAGCGAAATGGTATCTTAGTTTGTACCCGTTAAGATATAGTAGTTAGTAGTAGTAGTAGTAGTAGTATTAGTAGTAGTAGTAGTAAGTAGTTAGTATGTAGTAGTAGTAGTAGTAGTAGTAAGTATTAGTTAGTAGTAGTAGTAGTAGTAGTAGTACGTTAGTAGTAGTAGTAGTTAGTAGTAGTAGTAGTTAGTAGTAGTAGTTAAGTAGTAGTAGTAGTCAGTAGTTAGTAGTAGTAGTAGTAGTTAGTAGTTAGTAGTAGTAGTAGTAGTAGTAGAAGTAGTAGAAGTTAGTAGTAGTAGTAGTAGTAGTAGTTGTAGTACAAGTAAGTAGTAGTAGTAAGTAGTAGTAGTAGTAGTAGTAATAGTAGTAGTAGTAGTAGTAGTAGTAGTAGTAGTAGTATAGTAGTAGAAGTAGTAGATAGTAGTAGTAGTAGTAGTAGTATAGTAGTTGTAGTATTATTTAGTACAAGTAGCTAGTAGTAGTATGTAGTAGTATAGTATTAGTTACATTAGTTAGTATAGTAGTAGTAGTGAGTGTAGTAGCCAGTAGTAGATAGAAAAATTAGGAGTTAGTACTAATAGTAGTAGTATAAGTAGCAGTAGAAGTAGCTGTTGTTGTAGTAGTAAGTCGTAGTAGTACTAGTGGGACTAAAAGTGAGTTTTTTTTCGTCTAAAGATACATCTTCAGTTATACTTAAATGGAAGTCAGAAAGTTAAGGGTTCACTGTTACTTCAGTGTATGCAGTACGTGGCTTTAGCCAGTCCTCAATGCAGGCACAGGCTTATACGAGTCTTCACTGTATGTAGATGAAATAACAGCCCAAATCGAATGACCTTTTTAATTATAATGAGCGATAATGGAAAAAATAACTAATCTTAGGATATATATGTGACCAGGGAGATTTCAGATATATCTGCTCTTCAGCCCCAGACTCAACTTGATCTGATCTAGTTGCGTAAACGTCACAAAGTATTTCGTAGAACTTATGATGAACGATACATACATTTGCATTGAATCTTTATTACAACGTTTGTAAAC